>JAFVLL020032692.1:81558-325578 GCA_021397915.2 Tor tambroides | reverse complement strand
GCTGTTTTTGAAGGAGTTATGGTTGATGAGTCTAACTGGAAGGTGAAATTGTGATGAAGTGATGGATTTGCTGAAACTACAAGCAGTTCTGTCTTTAAATTTTCAAAATTTTTAATGAAAATAGAAAATAAAAAAAAAATAATTCAAAATATTTCTAAAAATAAAAATATCTTTTGACAAGTTCTCTGATTGATATATATATATATATATATATATATATATATATATAAAATGTGTATGTATGTGTATATATATATATAATAATGTAGGCGATTCTTATTTATTTTATTTTATTTGCCTGTTTACCTGTTTTGTCATATAACCTTTTTAGTACCTATTTAAAATCATTCCACACTTTTCCTCCTCAAAATCAATGCAGAAAATACTACAAAAGTCTGCCAATTCCATCTGAACCTACTTATGATTCTCTCTGCACATTTGTCTTGGTTAGAAGAATGCGTGTTGAAAAAGCTGCACACTTCACCTTAAATAAGACTGCACGCTGTGTGTGGTTTTGTTTATCGCTTTACTTTGCATATGATGAATTTTTAAGCATTCCATCTTCATAAAGCAATATAAGTGCACGCATATGAACGGACATTCTACACCATTCACCTTGAAGGTTTGCGGTCTGTCTGAGGCCATGGAGACGTGCTTTGAGAAGGTAAGAGGCTGCGAATAATATCTCCTGCAGAATAACCTCCTTTCCTCGTAAAACTTTAAACCACACCAAAAGACTCAAGGCTCATTGCATGCATGTTTAACAGCACTGTAATGTGTGTGTGTGAGACTCACAGGTAACGGCTGATGGATGCAGTTGTTAAACACTGATGCCCGGCCTGTCTGATGCTGATGGACGATGGCAGGACTGAGAGGAAAACATCACAGCAGACAGAATGAACAGTGTGTGCAGGGAGAATATTTACATGTTGTTGAACATACTTCATCTCATGTTAGTGTGCATCATTTTAAACCATTTTTTCAAAAAGTGTTCTTCTTTTCTTGAGATTTAAAACTTATTGATTAGGTAAAATTACTAAATGCACCTTTAGAGACATGAATGTTCAATAAACAGTTACATTTATCCATATTAATCCTCAAGTAATTATTTTTTTAACCAAGTAATATTGTTTATTAGTTGCTGTTTGCGGTTAGCAAGAAATGTAGTAACTTAACAATGAATGTATGGCTATTTGCTTTTTATTGAACTTTTTTAATCATTTAAAATTTCTTTTTCCACAGTATTTTACTGATACTTATTTCTAATGTGTGAAAATTGCTAAGTGAACCTTTAAAGACATGAATGTTTGATAAACAGTTAAATAAATAATAGCCATATTTTTATTTTATATTTCATTTTAATTATTGATTTATTTATTTGTTTATTCTTATATTTATTTATTGCCAGGTAATGTAGCTTGTTATTTGCTGTTTGTGGTTAGCAATAAATGTATCAGCTTAGTTTATAGAATGTGTGATTATTTGCTTTTTATTTTATATATTTTAAATCATTTTTTCCAAAGTATTAAAACTTATTTTTAATCCACCAAAATTACTAAGAGCACCTTTAAATACGTGAATGTTAAAAAAGTTCAAATTTATTCATAATACAGAATTAATTAATTAACCTTATTAGTTGCTGTTTGCAGTTATGTAGCAAGAAATTTAGCAAAATAACGCGCACTAAATAAATTAAGTTTTATTTTAAAAAATTAAACTAGTGATGTGTCATTTTTTGGCTATTTTACAACAGATTTGAGAAACTTCCATTTAATAATGTGAGCTTTTAAATACTTGAAAATAACAATTAAGCACTTTTTTGCATTTATTACATTACATTTTATTGTAGTTTTTGTAATCTGCAGTTAGGAATGCCATATGGAGTGACTTTTACAAATGCATTTTAATGATCATTATATGTAAATGTGTTGACAGTCTGAGTTGTTTTGGGATGTATGGTGGATGCAGCACAGCGTGCCAGAGATCTGTTGATTAGATCACAGCACTTTCAGATGAGCTTCTTTGTCATACAAACATCTGATTCCCGCTGGGGAGCATTATTACTGTTTATCTGCGTGCGTCAGGAACTCTCTGAATACACACGCCTTTAAACTTCCTGTGACAGTCCTCAGGAAAAGCAGTGTGAATGTGGGTGCGGTTTGAAATTGTCTTTCCGCAGCTGTAGAGCGACTGAGCAGATGATCCTCTTGAATGAAAGAGTGAATCATTTGATATCCTGTTTGCATCACAAAGGAGCAATTGCACTGCGTTTTGCTGGCTTAAATGGGTTTTAAAACATGGGTTTTACTGACTTCAGCTATGAGTGTTATAGTAATGATAGAAGGGAGTAAAACAAGCACAATAGAACATTTGGTTTATTCAGATTTTAAATGTCGCAGTCAGTTTTCACCAACAATGATCTCAAGTTAAGTTTGCCCTTCAACAGAGACGTCATACACCTATTTCCTGTTTAGTCCTGGTTAATTTTGGTTCCCTATGCAAAATAAAACATCAACAAAAAACAATTAAATAATAATAATAATTACTACTATTATTATTACCCTTTTATTTTATATATTTTATACTTAGATTTTATAAATATATCTAGCTACATTTTATATAATTTCATTTTTATGTATATATAAATATTTTTATATATAAATATAATAATAGTAATTATTACTATACTTATTACTGATATCTTTTTCATTTTATATATTTTTTATATACTCAGGTTTTTATAAATATATATATATATATATATATCTTTATCTTAATTTTGTAAAGTTAACTTTTTAATAAATATTTATACCTATATATTTTTTACATTTTCAAATATCAATTATTTAATTATATATTCATCATTTTATATTGATGTTTATGTTGCCTATTTAGTCCTGATTAATTTGGTTCCCTATGCAAAATAAGACATTCATCACTAAAATAAATAAAATTAAATTAAAATTACACAGTCAAGCAATCAAACAAATAAATAAATAAACCCATGATGATGATGATGATGATGATTATTATTATCGCAGATGTATTTTGTTTGATATGTTCTTACATTGATAAGTATATATCAAATTTAATTTTATATATGTTAATTTTTTAAATATTTTATTTGTAAAATTTTCGGATATTGTAATATATTATATTGTATTGTATTGTATTTTTGTCACAGAACGGACAGAACGGCCAGACTCCACCACCACCCAATCACTATGATCACCTATCACCTGAGTTCTGAGTAGCTGCACCTGTCAATCATTCAATTATCTCATCACCAGCTAGCACAAAAGCACACACCTCAGTCACCATCATTGTCCAGTCTCGTACGTTCTTAGGAAGTGGACTCTCTGTCTTTGAACAGCATTCTATGTTACTTACCTCCTGTGTTCTTCCGTAGTGTTCTGTGTCTACACGCGCTCTCTAGACTCCGAGATCCTGAGGTGTGTGCTCCGTTCCTGTGACACCTGTTCTCCCGATCATCTGCAAAGAAAGGAATTCAAGTTACTCTCTCCACCAGCTTCCAAGAAAGAAGTCAAAGGACGCTTCTACTCACCTGGTTATCACTTCACTATCTATCACAAACTCCTCTGTGCTATAATAAACATTGTTGTTTTTACTTACCACCTGTGTCCTGCCACTTCTGTTACTATTGTATTATATTATTTCCAGCAGCATGAGGCTGATACGCCCCAACGTTTGAAGCATGCTCTTTCATAATGAAACTACGGCTTGTTGTGCAGCTTGTTTTGAGGATCTTGTTTGTCAAAGGCAGAAGGTTTGTTTTAATTGCTTATGACAAGGAGAAAGAGACGCCCTGGGTCCAAACGCTGATGCTCTTGTCAGATTTCACCCCCTTCCTAGTTACAGTCTCAAGGTAGATATAATTCAACAAGACACGAGATCCTGTAATGATGAACGCTGTCTTTTGTTTCAATGACCTTCGAGATGTAACTGAAATGAGAAGAGGATGTGTGGGTGGCGTTAGATTCTCCCTTTAGTCTCGCTTAAGACTTAAATATGGCTTTATACAAGCATCCTCTTGTAATGGGCTTCAAACTGGGTTACAGTAAAATTCATATTTCTTTATTCAACAAAAGTGACTCGTCCAATAAACTGCAATGCTATGATCTGTTGCGTCCAATTAGTTTGCACTTACGTTAACAGGAGCCAACCGTTGTGCGGCATGAAACGGTATGGACTAAATATAAGATTCAATTTGAATTGGAGGTCAGGCAACAGGTTAAGCTGCGATCGCACCTTAAATATTTCCCCTCCTACGTTTTCCAACCCAGCGCAGTTATAATGCGAGACTTCAGCTGCTGGACGGATCTGCAAACGATCACACCTTCTCTAGCACACGCTCTGCCTGCACTTTCACTATCAGCTGTTGTTTATAGAGATGAAATGTACCTGCAAGCACTCATTATAACCTTGCTGATGTTTTACGAGTTCCTGTGGTAATCTGACTTCAAGGCGTGCAAAAGTCAAGCGCACGAGTCAAGGAGATAAATATGTCATCCGAATGTCAGAATAGCAGCACAACTGCTTTCAATGCCAAAGAAAAACTTTCACACCACGAAAAGGTCAACAGTTTATTTATAAAATGGTTAATTCTGACTGTGATTTTTATTTTTTGGTTGTATGAGCCCTGCATAGATGCACAGCTCTGGTGTGGAATATTAAATAATAATGTAATAATTAAATAGTAATAATAAATCATTTTAAATAAATTCAAAATAATACCTTTGAATGTACATTTATAATTTTATTTTATTTTAATTTAATTTAATTCAGCCGATCATAAATTAATAGATGCATAATGCCATGATGACCAATCATAATTAGTTTTTTATTATTGTATTGTATTGTATTATAAAATATATTATATTAGAGAATATATTATATATTGTTATATTAGAAAAGTGGTTAATTAATAAAGAAAATTACTTACATGGTGGAATAATTTCAGTTTTTCCATTATCAGTTCAAAAGTACATTAATAATAAATAAATTAATTGATTTATTAATTTAATTTTAAAGGGATCATATATAAATAAAATCAATCATTTTATTTTATTTTATTTTATTTTGTGCAGTCGGTCAGTGATAAATAGATGCATAGTGCCACTATGAGCAATCATAATTATAGTTTTTTTTTAATGATATGATATTATATTAATAAGTGTGGAAGAATTGTTTTTTTTCTTTATCAGCTTATCCTAATTATATTTTGAAATGATGTTATCGAACGGTTGATCTCATTACTGATAACGGCAAACCAGATAAGCCACCTGAGACATTACAGTGATTTTACCATGGTTAATTGTTTTGGGTCATATCTATTAACATGCCTTATTCCATTTCAACATCATTTACCTAATATGTCTCTGTTTCATATTTCTATTTTGATTCTTTCCTCCATCATTCAGAAGCGTAGCATCTCTTCCTTGCATTCACACGTCTTCCACCCGTTCCGCTCCTGTGTGTTGACGTCTGAGGGCTCCTGGTCTCTGTAATGCCCACTTCCCGGCTGCACAGGACATCAGTCAATGTTCTCAGGCAGAAGTGGCCCAGAGGGTGCCAGAGAGGAAGCCAAAAATAGGCCTGCCCATCTATCTGTCTGCGGCCATCGATCCTTTCACGGCTCAGCCTGGACTTATGAGAGCACTAGAATCCATCCACAAAACTGGATCTCGTCCCTCTCTTTCTCTGTATGCTGTCTTTGTTTTGATGGAGCAGTCTTATGACAGCGGACCACATGGTGTGCGAGACCGAACTGTCGTATCAGAACTGTTGGGATATTATTTTTGAGCGACGCAGTCAGGGGCCTGAGATTTTTCAGGGAGAAAATGGCAAAAACAAAAAGCTCTTATGCTCTCATTTGTATTTATCACTCTACAGCCAGTTTTTTTTTTACATCCAAATTCAGATTTATTCAGCCTCCTTGCATGTTTCCCCAGTGGAGGAGGACTTGACTTGACACTATGTTCTCTACACTAAGACAAACATTTTTAACATTGGGTATTTTTTGCGTTGGATAAAGTAGGCTGTTTGCCAATCTAAGCTTTTCACTCGAGTATCCTTGTCGCAGGAGAGAAGGGTCACGCCGCTTCCACGTTCCTCTTGGGAGAGCTGTCTCTCGCAGCTCATAAAAGAGCTTTGAACACTCCTAAATGAACAGAAAAAGTAAAGTTTGTTGGTGCCAGGCTGTGTATATGAGAGAGGGACAGATACGGAGGCAATTTGTCTTCTGTTGTCCTCTGTGATATTTTGACAGTTCCAGAATATCCTCAAAGCAGGACAGCAGCTTTTGCAGATGATTTGTGTATAGTTTCATGAAGACAGCGTGAAAGCATTCACAATTTATTTCCATAATAAGAATTAGGGATGGGCAGTCTTCCCAAAATATCCTATCACGATCTGAATCACAATCTTTCCAGTTTTGAGATGTACTATTGAGAATATCCAGACTGGAGCAAGCCTGACTTAGGCTGAATGCACAGATCTAATATACTAACATGCATCTGATTTCATTCCCAATAGTTTATGGTCATTTAAAACATCTTTACGTAAATATTTGGCAAGACTGATTTTCTGTGTATATTTGACCATTTATGCAAGCGCCTGAATAAGTTTACTTACATATATTTATATTACATATATGCACTTTTATTGATGGATGGATGGATTGTGGGCCAGTCATGGCCTAATGGATAGAGAATTGGATTGTTACCCGAAGGTTGTGGGTTTGAGTCTCAGGTCCGGCAGGAATTGTCGGTGGGGGGAGTGAATAAACAGTGCTCTCTCCACCTTCAATACCATGACTGAGGTGAGACCCTTGACCAAGGCACTGAACCCCCAACTGCTCCCTGCCACAGCATTGGCTGCTCACTGTGTGTGTGTGAGTGTGTATTTGGATGGGTTAAATGCAGAGCACAAATTCTGAGTATGGGACACCATACTTGGCCACACATCACTTCACTTTCTTTTACTTTATGTTTAGCTCCATGCCGGAGCGCACCCACAGAATGTGGCAGAGGAAAAGGCTGTCACAGTTAATGCTCTTTTAATAACTTTTTTTCTGGACATAAATCATGTCCCGCATTAAACCACCCGGTATGTACTACCCCCCGGTAGAAATCTCGTTTCGGGCCCCTTCTCCCTCATTGGGCCCTTGGAATCGTCCTGACCTTCCCTTCCGTTATGGTGCCCCTGGTAATTGCTGTAGTTTTAACATTATCACGAGAACATAAAAGACTACGATCTCTACGATTCGCTTGAAAAGTAGACCGTAGACGTCTTCAAGAGCAATCATGATATAAAATTGTCAGATTGCTCACACCAAAAAGATTATTATTAATGAAACAAAGCATATATTGGGAAAAAGGCAGGATGTAATCTAAACCACCTTTGATTGGATTGTAAAAGTATAATTTATCATTTGAACAAACACTGAATATTAAACTTTGGCATGTAACTCATTACACACTTAAATACAAAAAAAGTGATACAATCAATAAATCAACATGTTTTTCATTATTTTAACTCATCAAATTAATTTTGATTTTAAGTTGTATGAAATTACATTTCTAAAGTCAGTTTAATATAATTTAAGTTAAAATTACTTGTACAGCCAACTTGATTATCCTTATTTTAAGGCAGAAACTGAACTGAAGTTAAATTTGATCCATCTATTGTAAAATGCATATCATAGCATGATTAATATGTCAAATCAGCGTATTTTTACATTTGTCAAATTAATTTGATTTTAAACCAATTTCTACTTGATTTTTTAAAAGTTATATGAGATTCAACTCAATATAATAAGTTTAATAAGTTTATATAAGTTTATATAATAAGTTTAAATGACTTGTACAGCCAATTTGATTATACTTAATTTAAGTTTTTAAGTTAAATTGTATTCATCTGGTTTTGATTGGACTGTATTACTAGTAAGCTGAACAAACACTAAGTATCAAACCTTTGGCATGTAACTCATTACATATTGTAAAAAATGATATGATCAATAATTCAAGTCAACGTGTTTACATTAACTCATCAAATTCATTTAAATGTTTTATTGTTCCTTTAGGTGACCTGGCAGATGAAAAAGAGGCCAAAAAATCCCATAGACTTGCATTGAAGGAGGGAACTGAGCCATTCCACTTATTTTGGTTTGGACCGAAAAACAAGCATAGCAACAACCAACAGTAAGTCTTACATCGTCATCCAAAAATGAAAAATCGTATTGGTTGATACTGTTTCTTTCCCATCAGTTTGGCCTTGGTTACAGCAACAAAAAAAGGTTAGATTTTTGAAAAACATTTTTTTTTTTTTTTTTTTTACTTGCTGTGATGAATTATGCACAATAGAACATTTACCAGTAAACAGTATCAGTCTTGATTTCCTTGTCTTGAATGTTTGCCGCTGTTTGTAAATCGCAATTCCATTTCAAATCAAATATGAATGAATGCGACCTGGTTTGCTTGTTTGCAAAGACTCAAAATCCAGGCTGCAGCTATGAATATGGCAATATTGAAACTTTGGCTTCATAAGTCAAAGCGTGGATATCCAATATGTACAGAGATGAAAAAAAAAAAAGCCGAGTCTGAGAGGGAAATATTTTGAAAGCTTGTTTGTGTGTTTCCACGTGCTCTGGGCAGTTTGTAATAGACAGGAGTGATGTTTGAGACAGGTCCATCCCAAGTGATGGGAAGTGACAGTCTTACGGCTCCTGGTGCACCGTCAGCCTGAGGGGGGGTTTCAAATTACACGAGCAAATACGAAAAATGTTCACACTCCATTCTGGCACGTGGAAATGCGCCAAATCACGCTCCACCAAGGCAGAAAAGATTATCCCAAACAAGATGAAAGGATTTACTTGTCAATTAACAGTCTACCACCGACTCCATTCCTCCATTCCATTCCACCCGTGGGGGCAAAGAAAAAGCTTCTTAAAGTGGAAAAGCATTTGCATATTTAAATGCGCTCTTAATAAACTCTTTAATAATGACTTTTCTGTGTATTTGAAGTCTTGCGTTGACTTAACTCCTCTCAACGAATTGATTCCTCATTAAAAGTATTGTCAAAACGTATTGTTCTGTGTTTGACAAAAGACCACAAAAGCCTGTCAAGCCGTCATGTTAAAACGCCTTTGAACTCATCACAAACGTCTGCTAGTTCACAATACTCTCAAAAGACGAAGACTGGCTGGTACATCAAAGAAGCTAAACAAAGTCTGGGCTTTGTCTCAGGTAAAAGCTTTCTGGGTTTTGGAGCCAGTTCTGCTGTACAATTAGCCAAATGGTCTCTGTTATCAGCACTTAATTGTCAATGACTGAGTGTTTAATTGGTCGGGTGGATGGATTGGCTTTTTCATTGGTGCTTGGTGTCCAAAAATGCTTTGTCAGTTAAAGAAGGCAGCGGTTTCTGAAGGCACATTTGAAGGAAACTGGTTTTAGAAAGGCTGCCAAGTCACCATAATGTCACATCTGATGGTCTAGAACATTTAGTGGTCTAGCCACTTTTAAACAGTGTTGTTATTGTTATCTAACCCTAAAGAAAAGTTTTTGTTACTTAAAGGGGCTATGTGAATTTTCATGTATTAATCGCTTTTTATTGCCATTGTGTAAACGGCTTATAATGAAAAAAAAAAAAACACCCTCCTCAGCTTTCTAGGGTTGTACGTCACTTATGCACGAGCAAATAATTTTATGGTTGCAGTTCACTTAATGGCCACCGGTGTCACTAATAACAAGGGTTTATGAATTCTACATACAGCAAAAAAATTAAAACTAAAAAAAAAATCTCAAAATATGTTCCACAAAAGAAAGTAAGTCATACAGGTTTTAGTCTCGCGTAGCCAGACCTTCAGACTGACGGCTGAAGGTCTGGAATAGATGTCCGCTTTCATTGGCCAAGGCCCACCCATGAGGCCGTTTGACCTACATGTCAAACAACCAATCATAGTTCGTTTCGTTTAGCATCACATTTCGGGGCGTGGAAATGTCGCCACAATAACAAACCGGTGTGTGAAACTCTCAGATGTATTTTAAAGATTCTATGCCGCGAACTTTAAATATTTCACATACTTTTGAAAACCCAGCGTTTAGTTGATTCTGATAAGCGTTCGTCCTCACATTTGTAAACACGACGGCTTTCTTCTTTCGTGAGGGGGTTTGGTGCCACGGCATCTTTGTTTCCCGGCAGACCGAAAATAAACGTGACACTTGCATCTCCCGGAAATCAGGTTTAATTCAACCAGTCAGAGGACGACTTCAATATTCCTGAAGTGTTTCCAGAAAAGTGTGCCTTATGCATCAGACTTTTAGCCAACGTTCCGTGGGCTTGACGTCTGAGGCTGAGACTATACAGGTTTGAGAGGACATGTGGGTGCTATCCCTTTAATTAATTAATTAATTCAATTAACATATTAAATTGACATCCCTAATATAGGCCTATATATGTGTGTGCGTGTAAATATAGACAAAAAATATATAATTGCTGCCTTGAAAACTTATTGAAATAAACGTTTAACGCTGAAGTACTAATATTACTAAAACCGAATAAAAATAAATTAAATATAAATATAAACGACGTTATAAGAATAAATTAAATCTAAATAGAAATATAAAAAGCCCAATAGACAAAAGCACATTAACATTACTAAAATGTAAACAAAAATAACAATGAAAATTGAAAATATAAAAATAAAAGCTAATTTGAAATAGTAATGAATACTACAGTAGTATACAGTATAAATAATACTAAAATAACACTGCTAGTAGGGAATTTGTGACTGCAGTGCTTGCTTGCTTCTTGGTAGAAATGGAAGCATATGATGAAATTTTTTTCCCCCTGTTATTTCAACTAGTGTCCAAACACAGGATTCAGTCCAGACGGAGGCATCTTAGCAGACAAGATGTTACATGAACATCGGTTTCAGACATGCTTTGATGCCTTTTTATCTTGAGATACTATCGGAGAAGGCAGCATTATACTGGTACAGATAGAAGCTTCCCTGGGTGATTGTTTCTGTGAAACTCAAAGGTGAAGATCATTTTATGTTTCATTCTGGATTTGTACCAAAAATCATCCCCAAATATAAAAATCTTTTAAAATATCGAAATACGGTTCCAGTCCAATAGGCGCAAACATCTTGACTGACATCTCCATTTGAATGCCACTGCTACAAAAATATGCACAATAAACAAAAACAAATAGCAGTTATATGATTTTAAATAGTAATGTTTTGATAAATACCTGATGCATTAATTGTGTTGCAGGTCATCGAGTCATCAGTATTCACTGGATCACATCTGAATTTGTTCATGCCATACTGAATCATGCCATAGGGAACTTGAAGAGAGTGCGCTACGGTAAGATATTACCCTCATGTGACACAAAATAGCATGATAGAATGAAAAGAAATCTCTCTCCTCACAGTAATAGATGTTTCACTGTAACGGCAGGTAATACAAACAGTCTCACTGAACTAAAATATAATTTGCAGTATATTCACCATCCTCTGTGAGAATACGCCATGTCTTCAAAGATGTCTCTTTAGATTGTATTTATACACCCGGCTGTTAAAGTAGAGACGAGTGCAGTGTGTTTAAGAGGACTGTGTACAGATAGAGAGGTAATTCAGGTGTGGTATGGATTCATTTCAGTAGTCAGACGCGTGTATAAGTGGAGATTAATGTCTACAGCGTATCTACGGTGTCGTGCTCGAGCGCTACATGCAGCACGAGAGGTTTTGTGGGTGTGTGGCTGCGATAGAGAGAAAAATAGGGTGATAAAAGCAGAAATATGGCTCTGTGCTCCTGCCCAAAGATGGCAGTCTCTCCCTGCAGGGGAGCGAGGAGTGCAGGGAGAACAGGTCATGAAAACAGGACGTTTATCCTCCATTAGAGCGCCGTTCCTGACAAAGTGCAGCCAGCACCACAACAGAATACTAATACTGCTGATTCTCTCATTTCTCTCTTGCTCGCTCTTTCTCTCTGGCTTACAATAACACACAATTGCATTCATTTGGCGGAGGTGAAAACAAGCGTCTCTGACAAGCAGCCAATAAACACAGTGCTGCTATTTATCACCTAACTCCTTTTAAACTCTTATTTTCTGCATTGCTGGGGTCGCTTTTTCTGGCTTTTTCTCTTTCGGTCTCTCTAACAAACACAAATGTGGTTCTCTTGCAAGTTCGTACATTTTTTCCTTATTCATATATGGTTCAAATCAGGGTCGTGAGCGAGATTTCATCTGTTCATTTTACACATAGACCCATCATTTCTGTGGCATACCGCTAATTATCTCTCATGGAGTTGAGCTTGTGCACAAAACCTCTGACCGTAACGTCCCCTCGCGCTGCCGGGTCACGACACCAGGGACTTCTTTCAAATAAGAGGACTTGCCTTTCCCATCAAGCCCTGTGCTAAACAATCTCATCTGACATTTCAATTTCAAACAGGCTGTTCGCCTACACTGCAGGGATGTAATTTCCACACATAATTGGCATTCGCTTTAAAATCACAAACAGATCAAGGCATTAAGTTCGAGGAGTTTAAAATTCTTGTTCTCTGTGTCCCTCATTACACTTTTTTTTTAAAAGTTGAATTGTTGTGCTATTAAGCAGTGCTTGCTATTGGCTTATTATATTATATTTTTGCCACCAGCAAATGCCACCTAATAGTGAAACAACGCAACTTATATATAATATAATATGTAGCGTTTGGACGAATCAGACACACATTTTGTCATTATATTTAATGAATAATTCAGGAAACCCTCTCATTCCACAAACAAATTGTGAGGGTCTTTGGACCCTTCTCCTGGAAGAGCACCCTAAAAGGCTCAGTTACCAGGGAAACCATCTGATAAGACTGTTTTATTGCTCAAAAGTATGTGAGATGCAAAGTGCAGTAAGAACAGACCCTTCTGAAACCCACTCCATGCCCATAAAAACAGAACTTTCCTCCTTTTTAATTCATAGAAAACCCTTCTTCGAATGAACACATATCTTTAGATCATTGTGTATATTATTACTGTTCTTGTATATGTTCTTGTGTATTGTATCCTGTTCTATGCATGCTTACGATAGATCACTAGTTAATATCACTTTAGTTGTATCATGTTTAGTCTCTATCAATTCGTCTTCGGATGATCTAATTGAGAGTGAATATTACACGTTGATACCTATGCAACATATTAGTGTCCTAAGAATCTTAAGTAGTTTGTGCATTAACCCCATGCAAATTACCATGCTCAGAGACAAAGAGTCATAAAACTTTCCCTCCATAAGTTCAGGACTCTCATTGGCTCTTTGACATCACAGAGGTGTGACCTCCAAAGCAGATAAAGCTCTCACGTAAGTGACGCCCCCCCAGTCTGCGTTTCTGTTAGATTACTGAGAAGATGAGGATGTGAGCTAGGACTCTTCTGGACCCTTAAGTTTTGCGCCAGGCCTTGCGGCCTTGACTTTCCATTCAACCAAGGATCCTCAGATCTCAGCAGATCTTTCTTAGCTCTTTTTCCCTTTCTACCTGGGAAGAAACTCCCAATTACCACCGAGCCAGAATAACATCTTTTGGAGTTCATCACCCTTCAAACCCGGAAGAACTTGAAGAACTCCAACACCACCAAACCTTCAAACCATCAGAACTTTCATCCAAGACTGCATACGGACACACAAGGCAAAGCAAGTATTGTGCATTTAACGAAACGAAACAGAGGTTTAGTATAAGTTATAGACCCGTTATAAACGGCACTGATGGTTTTAAACAGGTGGTTAACTGACTCTTTCCATAACTGCATTCTCTGGTTTCTCTAATGGCTTCATTCACCCACTTTAGCTCCCCTTTGTATGTACGCATGAGTGTATGTTTATTCGTTTGTTTGTTTAGATTAGTTATGTGTGTTAGCGTTTAGTTAATAAAAGTTGTGTGCACAAATTACATGAGTTTCTGGTTCTGCCTTGCAAATTAAATGTCTCTTTACGATTTTGACCCTAGCTACATGCTCTAATGCATTAATAGGAAGGTATTTTCTGTGGCCAAGAAAATATCCTTTCTTAGAGTTGATATGAACTTGCACTGAATGTTCGCTGGACGAACAGATCAGTTGATGGCAATTTAATTCTGCTACAGTTATTACTGTCAGCCGATATAAATAATTGTAATTAATCATAATTAATTGTAATTATTTATATACAATTCCCTTTTAAGCAAATTTGCTACAAATATAATATAATATAATATAATATAATATAATATAATATAATATAATATAATGTTATATTTAGCAAGCACTGCCTTGCAAAAGTGCAAAGTCTTGCAGTTTTATTATATTATATTATATTATATTATGTTATGCTGTTATGTTATATTATATTGTTATATTTAGCAAGCACTGCCTAAAAGTGCAAAGTCTTGCAGTTTTACAGTATATATTATATTATATTGTACATGATTTGCCACAATATAATATAATATACAATATAATATAATATAATATAATATAATATAATATAATGTATAATTGTTTTTTCTTATTTCTAAATCTAGTTATAATCAGCATTTTATATTTATCTTTATGGAGAAGTAGTGCAGTAAAATTATTTTTAGTCAGCATGTAAATTTTGTTGTGAGCATTGCTCAAATTTGGTCTAATGGATGTGTGTGGTAATGAATGAGAACTCCAATTATTAATTTTTCCATTCATTCATTCATTCCATTCAATTTGTCCATAATAATTGGTTTCCATTCATGCATTTGCTTGTTTTTTTTTTTTGCCAGTTTCCTGTGTTAAAAGTGTAAGACATAAAAGCATGTTCTGCAATAACTGCAGCTCTGAAAAGAGCTCGGAGAAAGACGCAAATCTTCAAATGCAAATACAATGGAGTTCATTGGAAGGGAAACTAGTCGTTCTTAGAAGAGGACTAGTTCTTAGAACCCTTTCCTTCCTTTGTTTAATTCTCTCTTCATTTGTAGCTTGTATTTTGCTTTCTTCAAAATCACAACCAAACAAACCTTCTCCCAAGACATAACGGAGAACCCTAAGCTGGTATGTGCTTTGAAGACCTTGAGCCTCCAATCTCAAGGCTGCAGAAGCACGTGCTGCTGGTGAGAGACGCGTGCGTCTCCAGATGAATTCACCCCCTACTGCGCCGTCTTCTCTGGGCTCAGAATAATGAACTAAAGCTCTGGAGAGCATGCTGGGGAAATTGGTCCCACTTGTGAGCTCTGGCCCTGTCAGGTCAGGTAGAATATGAGTGTTTGAACATTGACCTGAATGTCTGCTGTTGTGTGTGGGTTTTGGTAATGTAGGTCCAGTCAAGTGCCTGTGGGGAAAATAAAATGGGGGACATGTTTTATTCTTGCTTATTTCCATCATAGAACCATAAATATGTCACAAGTCTTTGGAGTAATTTTCATTTTGCTTTATAAATATATAGACATTAATATATGTAAAGCTTGACCATACATGCCAAAAGTGTGGTATATGGTTGAATTAGTTTATGAATAAATGATTATTGGTTACATTTCTTAGTCATTTTATCTATTTATTTGCACCTGAGCTGAGTGTTTAATTTTAATGAGGTTGGTGTTTAAATTTGAATGGGCTAAATTACTATTCATGAAGCAATAAAACCACTGAATTCAGCCTTGCTCTTATTTAACAGCCAAATTCACTGATCGAGAGCACTGCAGTACATGACTCGTAATTTTGTTGAAGGTGATCGGTCTCTCGTTAGTCTGGTAGCTGGAGTATATCAGGTTTAGTAAGATGGTAGAAGAGTGTAATTGTGTTATTATGGGATTCAAAGTTTGTAAATGAGTAATATTGAGTAGTACTGTCTTTTGCACTCTAAGGAAATCTGTAAAAACAGGGCTCAATGTAATGTATTAATACGGATGAATTTTCTGTATTGAGTTTTCACAGGTGTTTTACCCATATTTTGATTATGCCATTGCAGTTTTGTTTGAAAAGGCACTTGTAATTTTCTGCCAGGACATTATGTTCTTGCAGTTTGGTGACCAAATGACAGTCTAAAGTCATTTTGCTTGAAGTTGGGCTTGTTTTATGATCATTTTATTGTGCTTTTATGGTGCTTCATGTTCTGATGCAGAACTATAATCAGAATAGAAGTAGTTTTATGACTGTACATAATTAAAAAAACAGACAGGACACAATTTTCCCTAAGTCACTATGAATCAAATTCATTAAAATACATTTTTTATTTTCGCTGGAGTCCCTGACTTTAAACACAATGGCTCTGTTCCAAAACCTAGTAATGCTACCTATGTATGCAGTATTTAAAGCATTATAGGTGTATTTGGAAATGAAGGCTGTTACAAAAGGTACACTGAAAAAAATAAGACGTAGGATTTACTTTGAAACAATTTTCAGTTAGAAACATTGAATTAAATGTGAAATTTTGAAGTAGAAAGTCTTAAATTGTATTTTCTTTTAAACACAGTCCAGTAAATTGTATTTTTATTTATTTATTTATTTTACAGTACCACATACGTAGGCAGCATTTAAAGCATTATAGGTGCATTTGGAAATGAAGGCTGTCACAAAATATAGGAAGCAACAAGACTGGTTGTGCTACCTTCTAAGTTCCCTTGTTTTGATGAAAATTTACTGGTAAATTTACTTCCACGTTGGCACACATTTTTTTTTATTTTTTTTAATATTCTTAATTCATTCAATACTGAAAAGTTTCAGTGTGCTATGCATTTTTGTGCTTATTTGCTTATTTGTATCGTATTATTAGTTTAACAATATAGTATGCTTCAAATCTTTCTATGGTCTCTCATATCACACAGAGGCTCTGTTCCAAAACATAGTGTGACACCTACATAGGCAGTATTTAAACCAAAATAGGCGCATTTGAAAATAAAGTCTGTAAAGCATGTAAAATCCAATCCTAGAATGCATTGCAACAAGCTCGGTGGAACTTCACTTCCAAGATGGCACACAAATATGCTTAATTCATTCAATACTGAAAAGTGTTCGTGTGCTATTCATTTTGTTGCTTATTTTGTGGATCGCATTATTAGCGACAGCTAACATCAA
Organism: Tor tambroides; assembly: GCA_021397915.2. Lineage (NCBI taxonomy): Eukaryota > Metazoa > Chordata > Actinopteri > Cypriniformes > Cyprinidae > Tor > Tor tambroides. The sequence continues at coordinate 308,487 of JAFVLL020032692.1, read as the reverse complement.
AGTATGCTTCGCATTAGGAGTGCGAAATAGCCTTCATTATGCTTTCTTTGAAGGAATTTCACAAGGTTTTTCAATAAAATGAAAAACAATCAGTCAATCCATGACCATAAATATTCATTTTATACTTATAAGATTTTATAAATCTTAAATGTTGATGTTAGCCTTCGATAGCAGTGCAGAGACCCAGAGGAGCGCTTCAGCGGCGTACTTCAAAAGCATTTGACTTCTAATTGCCAGGCTTGCATCACAGTGGGAGACGAGTCACGGATGAATGTAAATGTGTTATTAATATGTTGTCGGCGTGATTTTATTGCAGCCATCTCTGGGTTTTTTTTTTATTCATGAGGCGACGTGCTGCCTTGCTTAAGAAATTACCCTGAAGTCGTGAAGGGAGGAAAGGCTAAGGTCGTCTTGTACCGAGAGGCCCTTCTTTTCCGTGCAGCGAAATGACACTGTGGCCAATTACCAGGAGAACAGACCATAATTATTGGAGAGGGATCGTCAGGAGAAGTGGACTGTTCAGATCTGCAAAGCTGCACTTCAATAAGAGGGAGCCCTGAAACTCATTCTTGCTAAGTCTCTATCTCCCGTCTTTGTTAATTAAATTGCCCCACCAGTGGCTGCTCAACGGGTAATCCGTCTCTGTGTTTAACCGAGGAGTCAGAAGTTAGTGCAGGAAAGTCTGTCTTAGCATGTGAACTAAGTCTTTGCTAAAAATGCCAGAGGTCAAAGTGGGTGATGTGAGGTGGCCTGAATTCAGTGTTGAACTGAATCGAGCTAAATAATGAAACTATTGTCTTGTTTCTAGCTTAACTGAACTCATACCTGATAAACTTTACAGTTATTGGTCTGAACTGAATCGACACTGCGCTAAACAGTGACACTGATGTCTTTGTAAAGCTTGACCTTTGTCTCATATTTGGTGAAATTTGCATTATTGATTCTGTTTTTTTCTGTGAAACTGCTTTGAACCCATCTGTAATGTATAAAGTGGTATAGAAATACAGGTGACTTGACTTAACTTGAGATATTGTGAACTGATGGCTGTAGATTTGGACATGGACACTATGGACATGCCTCTGCCAAAAGAATACTACTCCTTGTCAGTATTTCTAGTGTTTCCATTTGTGGTGGTAATTGTGTGCCTTTCATTTGTGTAGTTTTCTTTCTCATGTTAATTTATTTCCTATTGGAACAGGAAGTTGAGTTGAGACGATTAGCAAAAGGGATGTTCTCAATCTAGAGACCGTTTGATTGATTCTTCATGAAGCTGCATTTATTTGATCAAAAATGCAGTAAAAACATTAATATTGTGAAATATTATTACAATTTCAAATAACTGTTTTCTATTTTAATATAGGTGAAAACTTAATTTATTCCTGTGATGCAAAGCTGAATTTTCAGCATCATTTGTCCAATCTCCAGTGTCACATGATTCTTCAGAAATCATTCTAATATGCTAATTTGCTGCTCAAGAAACATTTCATACTATTATTATTATCTTTTGAAAACAGCTTTGCGGCATAAAATTCCTGTGGAACCAGTGATACTTTTTTCAGGATATTTTCATAAATAGAAATAACAACAGCATTTATTTGAAATAGAAATCTTTTGTAATATTTTAAATGGCTTTACTGTCGATTTTTATGCATCCTTAATGCATCCTTGCTCAATAAGAGAATAAATTATTTTTATTATTATTTTAAGAAAAGTCTTACTGACCCCAAACTTTTGTACAGTAGTGTAGTCCTGTGTGTGAAACAAAGGGAATTAGCATGTATTCAGATACTCATTACAACGCATTGTCTTCATTAGTCTGTGATGCTTTGAGTGTCGTGTTTATTAAGCAAGACTTACAGTGTTAGATCTGATAACTTGACATGACATGTAAAAACAGAGAATAAAATACACATGCATCTGGAACATCAAAAGCTTCTACTATACACTATGTGACAACATGCAAACATACAAGCGGGATTTATTTCCCTGCAAGATGTTCTCTCATTTAAAAGACACTGATTCTCATGTGGCGGCGGCAGTCAGGTTACTGCCTTGACATATTGAGGACACGATGAAAGCGTGCTCAAGTTTGGCAGCAAAACTGAGAAATCCATATTTTAATGTACTCGTCGGCGGATAAACAATTTAACATCGCTCACTAAGCGTAAAAGTACAAACTGATGTAAATACTCTTTGGGCGACAAAGACGTTTATCGGCTCAGCAAGTGTGACGTGGATCCGACGAAGAGAGTGGGTTTATCTCTCTTTCCTGAAGTGGACAGAGCCGAATTAGTGTCACACGCTTCGGAGAAGAGAAGTCTTGCTTCGGAGTTTCGCCTCTGCAAAGCGTGCCGTGCTGCCTATCAGTTTTGCAATGCATGCGGTGCGTTTAGATGCCCTCTGTCTGGCCCACGGGTGCTCGTTTGGAGCCAGCGGTGTATTACAGTTCAGCGCTGGACCTTTGATCAGAGACGGGGCCAAATGAAGATGTATGCATAGACTGTCAACAGTTTAATCCCTTAATAAAGAGAAAGGCTTTGTCGAGATTAGAAGGGCTGAGGGAAGGTAGAGAGCCGAGACTCTTCATTTATCCGTATCACTGCTGCAATGTACAGCCGTGCTCCATGAAAAGGCACAAACTTGTCTGAATAGTTTTTTTTTCTATAGTAGTGGAAATGAGTGCTATGGTTGCTAGGGTGTGTCTATGTTGTTGCTAGGGTGCTCTGAATGGTTGCTAAGGTGTTCTTGTCATTGCTAGGTGCTTTCTAAAGTAGTATTATAGTTGCTAGGCGGTTTCTAGGGTGTTTTGTGTGGTTGCTAGGGTGTTCTGTGTGGTCTGGGTGGCTGCTATGACAACTGAATATTTTTATAGTAATGGAATATGTGTATTTTAATACTTTTCTGAAGAAAACGAGTGCTATGGTTGCTAGGGTGTGTCTACGTTTTTGCTAGGGTGTTCTGGGTGGTTGCTAAGGTGTTTTTTTAATCATAGCTAGGTGGTTTCTAAAGTAGTCTTGTAGTTGTTAGGTGGTTTCTAGGGTATTCTGTGTGGTCTGGGTGGTTGCTACGGTGTTCTGAGTCATTGTTTAGGTATTTTGGGTGGTTGGTAGGGTGTTCTGGGAGGTTGCTATGACAACGGAATATTTTTATAGTAATGGAATGTGTATTTTAATAATTTTCTGAACAAAATGAGTGCTATGGTTGCTACGTTGTTGTTAGGGTGTTCTGGGTGGTTGCTAAGGTATTCTTGTCATTGTTAGGTGGTTTCTAAAGTAGTCTTGTAGTTGCTAGGTGGTTTATAGGGTGTTCTGGGTCGTTGCTAAGGTGTTCTGTGTGGTCTGGGTGGATGTTTAGGTGTTCTGGATGGTTTGCTAGTCTGTTTTAGGTGGTTGCTATGACAAGTGAATATTTTTATAGTAATGGAATATGTGTATTTTAATAATTTACTGAAGTAAATGAGTGCTTACCCATTTAATTTTGTCACCACAATGCTACAGTGGTTTCCAGGGTGTGTATACGTTGTTGCTAGGGTGTTCTGGGTGATTGCTAAAGTGCTCATGTTGTTGCTAGGTGGTTTCTAATGTAGTCTGGTTGATAGGTAATTGCTAAGAAGTTCTGTGTGGTTGCTAGGGTGGTCTGAGTGGTTGTTAAGCTGCTCTGGGTGGTTGCTATAACAACTGGATTTTTTATAGTAATGAAATATGTGTATTTTAAAAATGTTCTGAAGAAAATCAGTGCTTTCCCATTTTATTTTACTGCCGCAATGCTACAATTGTTGCTACTGTGTGTCTACCTTGTTGCCAGGGTGTTCTGTGTGTTTGGTAAGGTATTCTTGTTGTTGATTGGTGGTTTCTAAAGTACTGTAGTTTCTCGAGTGTTCTGTGTGGTTGCTAGGATGTTTTGAGTGGTTCCTAGGGTGTCCTGTGTGGTTATTTTGGTGTCTGGGTTGTTGCATGGGTGTTCTAGATGGTTGCTATGACAACTAAATTTTTTATTGTAATGGAATGTCTGGATTTTAATAATGTTCTGAGGAAATGGAGTGCTTACTCAGGGTGTGTCTACGTTGTTGCTGGGGTGTTCTTGTCTTTGCTGGTTTCTAAGGTATTCTTGTAGTTGTTTATTTGTTTCTAGGCTGTTCTGTGTGGTATATAAAGTGTTTTGTAGTTGCTGGGTGGATGTTTAGGTGTTCTGGGTAGTTGCTAGGTTGTGCTGGGTGGTTGTTTAGGTGTACTGGGTGGTTGCTTGGGTTGTAATAGGTGGTTGCAAGGGTTGTGCTGGGTGGTTGCTATGGTGTTATTGTAGTTGCTAGGTGGTTTTTAAAGCGTTATTGTAGTTGCCGGGTGGTTGTTTAGGTGTACTGTGTGGTTGCCTGGGTTGTACCAGGTAGTTGCTAAGGTTATTATGGATGGTTGCAAGGGTTGTTCTAGGTGGTTGCTAGGATTGTTCTGGATGGTTGCTAGGTTGTGCTGGGTGGTTGCTAAGTTGTTATTGTAGTTGCTAAGTGGTTTCTAAAGTGTTCCTGTTGTTGCCTAGTGGTTGTTTAAGTGTACTTGGTGGTTGCTAGGGTTGTACTACGTGGTTGCTAAGGTTATTCTGAGTGGTTGCAAGGGTTGTTCTTGGTGGTTTGCTAAGGTGTCCATGTAATCGAAAGGTGATTTCTAGAATGTTTTAGGTGGTTGCTGGTGTGTTTTGTTCTAGGTGGTTGCTATGTTGATCTTTTTTGGTTTCTAAGATATTCTTGTAATTGCTAGGTGGTTTTTAGGGTGTTCTAAGTGGTTGTTAGGGTGTTATGATTACTTTCTGGGATATTTGGGTGGTTGCTAAAATGTTCTGGGTGTTTGATTTGGTGGTTTGGGTGGTTGTAGGATCTTCTAGATGTTTGCTAAGGTGATCTAAATTGTTGCTATGGCTTGACTATATTGAATGTAAGTATACTATATGGTATTTTTCTATTCATTTTATCACTCATCAAATAAAAAATTGTGATTGCTTATAAAACCAATAGTACATTTGCTTAACAAGCTGCACTATTTCAGATATTATTCATCGCTACTTGTGTTTATAGATTTGTTCATATCTTTACCGTAAGTATGAGCACTACTAATCAGAGTCTCTTCTGTCAGCACAGTGCTGATGATGTGGCAGATTGAACATACAGAAGTGACACGTCTTCCTGCCAAGTGTCAGATTAGTCATCTAATGCACGGCGCAGTGAGTCTGCCTGCCTTTCATGAGCCTTCAGCCTACACACAGAGATAGAGCAGTGCACTTTGCTTTCCCCCAAATCCTCTTCCTCTTATTTTATACATACAAGCTAACTAGGAGCACGTCGTGAATATATACTTATCACTGGGAGGCCGGAAACACCATTAGGAAGCTTTAGTCCTGCCAAGGGTTATGAAAGGTTACTTATAACATCTCAGCGCCCTGCCAGCATGAACCACTTTATAGGCTATTGGACTCATAATAAAGATCACTGTCCACACTCTGATTCTACAGCAAGACATGTTATATGTTGAATTAGACAGACTTTGATAAATTATATATAAAGTTACAATAGTCATGTTTTCATAGTATCAAATAAAAACATGACTATTGTAACTTTATATATAATTTATATATGTGTTTGGATTGATGTTGCACAAGCTCAAAAGCTGCTATATTATTCAGAAGATCTATCAAAAATGAAAACTGACAGGTGCAAAGTTGTATATCAGCACACATTTCTGCCTTTGACGGATATAAGGCGCTGCTGAAAGCGTGCAACTCGGTTAAATAAACGATTTGTCATTCCGTACCTTATTAGAGAACACAAAATCTCAGCTTCAGGTTAGACTGATCAGCTGATATATAGTTTTTTTTGGTTCATATTTTTAGTTAATAGAGTGTTAAATATGAATGACACTGATATAATATTTATGTTTATGGTTGAGCATACAAGGAATTTTTTACTATTTAAGTGATTTACAATTAAATGAAAAATATTCTTTATTATTGATTGATTCAGTTTTTTTTTTTGAAGGGCATGTGAGCTTTTGACATGAATTTATAACTAAATAAAAAAATATTCCACATCCTGCATATTGAATCTGTATTAAATTCTATTTAATAAATAATTTCATATAAATGTATTTTAAATTAATTTTATATTAAGTTATATGTTAAATATAAATTATATAGTAAATATTTTATTTTAAATTCACTAAATATCAATGATTCAATTCAGATTTTTTGATATAAATTTATAATGAAATTAAAAATAGTATATATTTTATATATTAAAAATAATTTATTTTAAATTAATTGTATATTAAATGATATGGTAAATATAAATTTTATATTAAATATTGTATTTTAAAGAAATTGTTGTTGCTGGATGTCATTTCAAATGGTGAACCAGGTTATTTTGCAGGGATGTATAGTTCGGTTGTGCCTGGTTGGTTTTATTTGAATGGTTATGGATAGCTTTTTGAAGAATGGTGATTGAAAAATACGATGACCAGTGTGTGACCCCTATAGTGAGGTGAGAAATCGCTTCATTTCTCTAATCGATTTAGTATCGGTGACCCGTTGAGCTGCAAAATACCCAAGGCTGTTCTTTTTATTGCCTGGTTGATTATTTGACATGCTGAACGAGTTTATTTCTCAGAAACAGGCGATTGCATCCATTTGCAGTCACTTTGTTATTCTGTTTGTTGGTCTCGCTGAAGTGCGCTTTCACGGCCGTCCATGACGGATTAAGCTTGAATTTAATGACGAAATCTTGACAAACGCACACACCTGACTGTTAACAGCACAAGGTTGAGCTTCGGCGAATCTGAGGGCAGATATTGTTGATGTCCAGTGTTGGCTTTTAGGGTCCCCAGCGCCATTATAGATCATTTTCCATACGCTCCACTGCTTTAAAGCCCATATTTTTAAAAAGGATGCACACAAGGGAAAGAGCTTCCATCTTATTTACACGCGTCTCTAAATCTTTCGCCGTCTCCAGGCCAGAAAAAAGAAATGGGAAGGAGTGTCTAGGATGGATGAGAAGCTTTGAAATCCGTAGGGGCACAAAGGGATGACTAGTCTCTCATTAGACGGGTGTTAAGCTTTGTAAACTTGCGAGGCCACAGGGTTGCTGGCCTTGATGCCGGCGCTCATCACATCCGGATAAAAGCGCAATATTTCGACAGTGTAGTTTAGTCTGAATGCCTGTAAAATATCTGCAGTGTCCACAATGCTGACTTTGCTCACAGGGCTATAGCACATTTAAAGGGATAGCTTACCCAAAAATGAAAGTTTGCTGTTAACTCTCCCTCAAGCAATCCACATGTACAGTAGATGACTTACTTTCTTCAGTAGAACAGTAAAGATGTTTTTTTTTTGCTGAAACCGTGGTACTTAGTGATTCCTAAAATGCAAGTGAACAGCTACTGTGACTTTAAGAGTGAAAAAAGCCTATATAAACAACACAAAATTAATACCCATGACTCCTGACGGTATATTGAGGTCTTATGAAGCAAAATCATTGGTCTGTGCAAGAAACTGAACATTATTACAACATTATTAACTGTAATAGCCTCAGGCAACAGAAAATATGATTCTTTTGCATGAACTGGTTCTTTCAGACACTTGTTCAGATAACCAGTTCACCAGTTCGTCATTCATTGATGTAACAGATATGCAATTATATTATTAAAAAGTACCAAATAATGATGTGAAACATGGATGTTTTACATGTCTAAAGCATATAAAGTGAATAAGCTAGTCTTATTCAATTCACATTTTTATGGTTCAGCAGTTCAGTCCAGTTTGGTGAAATGGGTTATCCTGTTCACTAAAAAGAACCTGTTCAAAAGATTGATTCGTTCGTGAAACGGACATCACTCTGGACTGTTTGCCTGAGGATATATATTGCAGGTAATAATGTTCAGTTTCTTGCACAGACAGATCTGTTCACTTCGTAAGACAGCAATATATCATCAGGAGCCACGGGTATTAATTTTGAGTTGCCTGGATATATGTTTTTTTTGTTTTTTTGTTTTACTCTCAAAGTAATGGTAGCCATTGACTAGTATCTGACTAGTATCTGTGAATATTAAGCCGCAGAAGTACTATGTAAATATTAATCCTGCATGTTCTGCGAGTAACCCGTCAAATTAAAAGTTTGGTAGTAGTAGTACTACTACTAATATTTACCCAAAAAATTATCACCAAAATTTATTTATCAGAAAAATGTAAATACACAACACAGTATTTCTGAAAAAAAAAAGAGATAAATAAATATAATAATAAATAATTTCAAAAAATTAATTAGAGATGTTTTTGATCATTAAAATTTAATGAAACCATTCAAATGGAATCCAGAAAATTAATGGAAAACAGAATTTGGTAACAATAACACTAAATTTGAGAAAAAAAATATGTATATCATAAGGCCTTAAAAAAAATATTTTTTGTTAAATTTTTATTAAATTGCTGTTAAATATGGTATGTTACATTATTTCAATTAATTAGAGATGTTTTTTGATTAATAAAATGTAACTATTAAAACTAGTCTAGAAAACTAGAGTCTAGAAAAATTAAAACAGAAAAAAATGGAATTTTGAAAAAATAAAATGGATTTCATGGGACTGACATATAAGGCAAAATGGATAAATTTTAAATAAAGACAGCACAAGAACATTTTTTCAAGCCTACGTTTTAAATGACATAAAACAATACACACAGAGTGCTTTAAAAATATATTTTTGTTTTTCATATGAATGTATTTATTTATTTTTATTTATTGAATATTTTATACTTTATTTAACCCTGGGTTAACCGTGTAGTGGAGTCCGAACGCCTGTAAAACATCTGCAACGTCCACAATGCTGATTTGCCTCACAGGATTACAGAACGTTTAACAAACATGACTGATATTATAAGGCAAAATGGGGTAAAATTGGGCTAAAATGGATTTAGTTGCAATTTGCTGTGAGTCTGTCCTGAGGTAGTGGTTCACTCTCAGTTGAGTGATAGCAAATGAAATTATCCGCATTTTGGAGCATCTGCTCTCCTCGGCTAACAGGGGCATCTCATCCAGGCCTGAAATTAGATGTTTGAAAGCTTATAAAGCTTTAACTTCATAAAACTGTTTTTAAATGGTTTTATTTCCAATAGTTTGCTTAAGAATTTGTCCGTAGAGCAACAAGAGCGCAGGAGAGATGCAGTGTGTGTGTGTGTGTTTGGTGAAGAAGTGCCTCAGGCAGCTTGAGTAAACTGGCCATGGAATATAACGGAGACACATCTTTGCAGAGCATTCTGGGAATTGGCGAGCCACAGTGCAAATCATATCAAACTACTGGATATAAAGATGTGGCCTTTTGTCCCTGGTGAGCAATGCACTAGCTGCTGGTAATTACTGACTAAAAATGAACCTGTGAGGTTATTGGACAGTGAGGGAATTATGCTAATGTATTATGTCTTGCTATACAGCGGCCCCAACAGTATTTGGACACTTAAGGCACACTTAAAAATGTGCAAATGCCATTTATATAACAAAATGTCAAACCATGAAGAGAGAGAACAAGCACACTTTTTCAAACCAAACTTTTCACAAAAGAAGTTTCGGTTTCAAATTCTGTAAAACAATATACAGTACCTTTAAAATACATTTTTGTTTTTCATATTTTTATTTGATTTATTCTATTTTTTATTTACTTATGAGGCTTTTATTTTTATTGTTTGACTGATTTTTGGTTTTTAGATGGTTTTCCATTTTATTTATTTATTTATTAGATTTTTTATTTTAATTTATTAAATAACTGATATTTGTATAATATTAATATTTATTTATTCATATAAACATCATGTCATAATTTTGATTGGTATATATTTTTGAGGTTTTCAATTTTGCAGCATTAGTTTGTAGATGCTACTTGGTTTGATATTCAAGCATTTTTAAGTGTACATTAATTGTCTAAATATTTTTTTAAGACTGCACATGAATGACTGGATTAATTAATAAATTACAAATTACAACAGATATAGAACACTTTTAAAATGTATTTGTTTTCATATGTTTATTTGATTAATTTTATTTTTGTTGATTTATTAGTTTTTATTTTATTATTCATTTTTATTTTATTTTTATTTATTTATTTAACGCTGTTTACTCTCTTATAGGGATACAGTACACTTAAAATATATTTTTGTTTTTTTATATATTTATTTAATTTTATTTTTATTCATTTAATAGCTTTTTATTTGTATTACATATTTCATTTTTATTTAAAGTATTATTTATTTATAATTGTTTAACATCTTTTTAGTATTTTAATTAGTATTTTGATTTATTTTGGGTTGTCTGTTTTGCAGCGTTGGTATTCAGATGCTACTTGGTTTGATATTCAAGCATGTTTAGGTGTCGATTAATTGCCTAGATATTTTTTAAGAATGCCTGAAGTTGCCTGCTCGACATTTTGCAGCCTTTATCAAAAGCCTATTATAAACTCTTTGCGGTCAGCCTTAATAAAAGGGATGTCATGCACACATGTAAACACTATTTACAGACTTGAATGCAAATTGGGCGCAGGATTAATCAGGGTCAGAGAGTGAATCAGTGGGTTTGAACCCGTCCTGCCTTTAATCTCTGAGAGGAGTCAAAGGGCTCAGCATTGTGGAGTGCGCCGTGAGCTTTTGAGGATTTAATGAGGTCCTGTGACATTTGATAAATAATTCAGCGTCTCTGCTGATTTTTAAAACCCTGTTGACGAACAGGTGGGACTGTAAATGGTGCTGACCAATGCTTTCCCGAGCTCTTTTAATGGCACAATGCCATTAAATAATGAAATGACTTATTTCTCGCCAACTACATCCTCCCCTCCCTTTTCCCCTTCTGTTCAAGCTTGTGCATTAAAAATTTGAGATGTTTCTCCTCTCTGAGAAGCACAGCACCTGCGTTCCTATTTTCAGTCAGTGCTGTCCATTGGGGTTTGTGGCGTTTTTTTGGTTTGGTTCTTGTGTTGTGCTGAGGAGTATGAGCATGCACAGATACAGGAGTAAAAAGTGGGTTGTCTTGCTTTAAACTTGCCCCCGTTTGGCCTGAACAGATGTGAGGCCTATTTTCACTTGATGGCTCTGTTGCAGATGGGGGTCCCCGGGGGCCCAGTCAGCTCACTGCATGGAGAGCGTCTCCTGAGACCTGACACACTGACAAAATGCAATAACGCAGGGCAAAATAATTACACTACTGCCCTGCTTGTTCATTAAAGTCAATGTGAAATCAAAACAACAATGTTTGCTTTCTTAAAACATGTTCCTACTCTTATTAAAAGAGAAAAGGGCTTGTTTTCATAATTTGTAAACAAAATCCAATGTCTTGCTCCAATCCAATCACTGAAGCAACTTTACATTTCGACTAATGTCACCTAGACTGCACAGATTATTGTTAACCCATACCTAATTAGCTATATTTTTGACCTGGGGTTTTCAACATTTTAGGAGCTGCGGACCCCCAAATATCATTGTCTTCATGTGAGGTGCCCCATCTTAAAATTTTAAACAGTATTTTAAAACAGTTTTAAACTTAAAAAAGATTATAACAATTTATACTATGGAAAATTTTCTTTGTATATTATATGCTGTATATGTATTATAGTTTTAGTATTCATTATAGCACTGTCCTGTTAGATTTTTCTTTATTTAAATAATTGGTCAAAATTTTTCATCAAATGTTATTTTTTTAATTTATTTTAATCATTTTCAATTTATTTTAATATTTGTTAAATATGTATTTTAATCAAATTGATTTAAATAACTTTTAAAATATTTATTTTAATCCATTTTTAAATTTATTTCAATCTGTTCTTAAATTAATTTATTTTAATCTTTTTACATTTGTTACACTGTTTTGTCTCATTTTTTCCATATTTAAATAATTTTTAAAAATATTCTAATCTATCTATTTATTTATTTACTTATTTATTTAAATATTTGACAAATATTAATTATTTTTTTGTTATATTTTAATTAAATATTTATTTAAAGAATTTTAAAATATTTATTTTTGTGAAATGTATATGTTTAAATTTTACAATATTTATTTAATATAATCATATAATATTAAAATATACTTTTAAAATATTTACTTTAATCAAATTTATTTATTGTACTTAATGTATTTATATTATTTTGGTCTGTCTTTGCATTTATTTATTTATTTTAACTGTTTTTCTCTAAATTTTATAACTTTTATACAGCTCCCTGGTTTGAAAACCTCTGTTTTAGGCTACATTTACACATTTCATCCAAAGAAGCTTTTGCTGAATTCAGTACACATTTTATCATTTCATGTACTCCCTACGAATCAAATGCATGACCTTGTCATTTGCCTATGCCATGCTTTACACTTTCAGCTTAATAGTTAACACAGTAATTTAATGCTGACACTTCCGTTAGGACATCAATCTTGCTCAAATATCGCTTAATTATGGACATAAAATGGGTTGTGAATGACATTTCATGTTGACTGTTATGAGTTTACATGAACTGTAGCTAAAAGCTATGGTTCACAGCTCTCTCTTCATCTTCATCTTTCCGTTCACTAACCCCCTCTGTGTCTTTCTCCATCTCTGGGCCAGATGCTAAAGGTGTTACCGTGGCAGGCAGGCCCATAGAGCCAGAGTCGCCCGGTGTTAATGATGATTAATGAAGAGAGGAGAAAGGCTTGGGCTCCTCCTGGCCCTGCGATGAAGCTCCTGAGGTGTGAGGCTAACTGAGCTCACTCCTTTAAATGTCTGACAAAGTGCGCTTATGAATTATATCCGTAGCATACAACGGCTCTTTATGACGCCAGGCAAGTTTGCAGGTGTTCCAGGGTTTCATTAGCATCTCAGGAGGCTAAAAGGAGATGGAGGAGAGTGAAATTCACATGCATTTGCGAGCTGACAAGCATGCTGTCAAGGTATATGTGTCTGTATGCCTCCAAAATTGCTGTTTGTGGGCAATGTTAAAGAGTGCAAACCGGGAAAGGGAAAAGAAAACGCGAGAGTGATCGCAGACGCCTCCTCCACACCAGCTGCCCAACACTTACAGCAATTACATCCACATCTCGCCTGTGCAGCTGGAAAACACACACACACACACACACACACACTCCACAACACATCAGCGCCTCCACTAATCAAACCACACTGAATGTCTGCTGGCTCCCGCAGTGGGGAAAAGCTTTTAGTCTGTGTGCGAGTGTTTGGAATACTTTTGACGTGGAAATGGACCCTTGGCAGAACAGCGCTATGCCGGGGTCTTAGTGGCCACTTGTTGTAGTTGCTAAGGCAACAAATTGAATCCAGTAATGCATAGAAAAGTATTTTTATGGTTTGCACGAAACCGATATTAACCCCCACATTTGCACCCAAGATGGATGTTTCTAGAAGAGAGTAAAATGAAGATATATTGATCATATATTAGCAATGAATCAATTTGACTTGTGCTTTAAAAAAAATGTTTTGGGATGTAATTTCATGCAGTTTTGTTTTGTTTGTACTGTATTTCATTGTCTTTTTTTTTTTTTTTTTTTTTTGCTCTGCTATTTGTTTTGCACTATTTTTGTGTTTGTGTTATTTTTTTGTTTTGCTTAGTTTTTTGTTTTGTGCCATTGTTTTGGGTTTTTTTTTTTTTGCTCTGCTTTGTTTTGTTTTGTTCTGTTCTGCTTATTTGTTCTGCTTAGTTTTTTGTTTTGCGCTGTTTTTTGTTTTTTTGCCCTTCTGTTTTTAGTTTAGTTTAGTTTAGTTTAGTTTTTGTTTTGTTCTGTTTCGTTCTGTTTTGTTTTGCCTTGATTCTTGTTTTGTTTTGTTTTACTCTGCTCTGTTTTTGTTTTGTTTCACACTCTATAAAAACTAGATTCAGTCATGAAATTTACCTGTCAAATATCACTCACTTTAATTTAATTTAATTTAATATATCTCAAAGAGGACTGCTACTTTGTTTTCATAATAGTGGACCTCTAGTTCTTTTTTAACTTCTAAATTAATACATTTAAAATGTAATTATATGCTCATTAATTATTTGCTATAACATATGTTAATACTGTTACCTTGTTGTCATAATAAGGGACCTCTAGTACCATTAAATGTGTTCATTTTACATCACAATTATTATAATTCTTTGTATTTTTTACATTTTTATCCAATTAAATTAAGACACTTAAAATGTAAGTAAAATATATGCTCATTAATTAATTGCTGTCACATTTGTTAATATTTTTATTTTATTTATTTTTATTTTAAATGAAGTTCATATGGTCAAATATCTAAATTTTAGTAAACATTCAACAACTGCAGATTTTCCCTTTTTTATAGCATACACCAGGATACGAAACGGTGATATGTGAGGTCAAACACGGACAAACATGAATCATCCTCGGCTCTCAGGCGAATAACTCTTGGAGGAAATCAGTTGGTGTTATTTAACAAATTCATAAAGAATTCATCACCTCTAATAAGCGTAATGTTTCTGTTTCCAGCGTAGAGAGCAGTGCTTTATAATGTAGCACTTCTCCAGAAGGGACTTGTCACTGTATTAATGTAGTTGAGTGCGGCCGTTCCAGCCTCACTCTTGTTCCAGCTTGTGCTTTAATTGGAAAGCTAGAGATTTCCTGTTGGTGGGCCATTGATTTTTATTTGCATAGTTATTTGTTGATGGATTCAATGCCGGTGGCTTTGTATCGATCAGCTTCAAAGAGGAGGCTATGGGTGAGGCAAAGTGGCTTGAGCCTAAGCCACTTTGCCTCTTAGAAAGTTAGAAGTTATAAAATATTATTATAGTAAAGTTGGCTTAAAACAGCCAACTTATTGATCTGCTATTTAAGCTGCTTCTTCTGAGCCAAAATTTAGTCAGTATCTCCGAGCTTTAAAGCTACAACCACCAAATTTGGGTCAGACCTTCAGACTGTTCTGAAGTTAGCTGATTATGGTTTTTGAAAACCAGACAAAACCACTAAAAATCCCATAGACGTTCATTGAGGAGGTCAAAACTTTTGTACAGTAAGACTTATAGTGTTAAGCTGTCTATCGAGCAAAGCTTAATGGCAATCCTAGACAACATGTTAAATCATGCTAGCAACTTACTAGAACATATTAACAACATGCTATTAGAAACATGCTAGAATAATGCTAAGTTGATAATAATTCTAAAACATGCTAATCATGCTAATCATCAATTTATCTAAACTTTCAAACTTCAAGTTTTTACAACTGCTTCAAACTTTCAGTCAAGGCTTTTCCAAGCCAACTTCAAAGTTTGTTCACAAACTTTACTTATCTAGTTACACATAATGCTTTCGCTCCACCTACAGTTATTATTCTACAATCCCACTCCATATTTATGAACACTAAGCATCAAATAAATGGCTGGCACTTCAGCGTTTTTTTTTGTTTTGTTTTTTTTTGGCATTAAAGGCTTTCTTGATATTACCGTGTCTTCTTAACACAGTTAGCATGTAAGACTGTATTTAGCAGGGGTTGACTGGCTGACCACAACAGTTTTCTGAATTAAACGCTTCTCGTAAGGCTTTAGCTCACTGTTTGCCGTGTCCTTCCATATATATTCCAACCAGAGCTGCAAAGATAAAAGGCTTAAATGGATTAGCAATCATTACAGTTACAGTAGAAGGGAAAACGTCGCTGTTTGTAGTCGAAGCACGCACATGCACACACTGTTGGAAATGATGTTGTGGCTGCTGCTGTATCGCTTACAATGACCTGCCAGTGGCTCAGTCCTGTGTGTGTTTGTCTTTTACTGTTGGACTCTGCTATGCAGGCTGAGTGTGTAAATGCACTTTATATATCGTGTGCTTTTGTATGGAGGCATGTTTCTCACCACAAATGCAGTGCTCTCCGTGGGAGTTGTGTGATTATTGGATGCGGTTGAGGTTGAGGGTATGGTGGTGTGGAGGTTCCTGCCTGTCTGGAATGGAAAAGAGCGTTCAGATGCATTCAGAGGCAAAGGACACCTAAGAGAATTGCTACCTTGTTTTTATGGGACCTTGAATACCAGTAGTGTGTGTATATAACATATACAATTTTAAATCAAAATAATATATCTATATCTTTTTTACAGATCAAATGTCACACACACACACACACACACACACACACATACTTTAAGTTTATACATTAATAATATGTATGTATATCAGGGCCAGAAATAAGCTTTTTCCATTATGGAGCAATATTTAAGGGCAATTTGTAAAGGCAATTTTTTAAATAATCATTTTGTTAGTTATATGTGTGTTGTCTTGTATATCAAATACTTAAAATAATTAAATCCACTAAAAATCCCATAGACTTTCACTGAGGGGGCAAAACTTTTGTACAGTAAGACTTATTACTAGCAAGTATTTATCACTAGCAAAGCTTAATGACTAGACAGCTTGTTAAATCATGCTATCAATGTACTAAAACATGCTTGCAATATTCTAATCCTGCTAACAACAAGCTATTCATGTTAAAAACATGCCAGTAACATGCTAAAAAATGCTAGAAACATGCTAATCATGCTAGAACATGTTAGCAACATGCTAACAACATGCTTAAAAGTTTTAACATTAATCTGCATATTTTTACACTTTAAATGTATTAATTTGATCATTTTATTATTTTTAAGTGCATTTATTTTATTATTAAAATTGAAATTTTATATATTAGTTGTAAATACTTAACTTAAACATGCTAAAAATACTTAAATTTAACCAATTACTTCAATCATTCAGAAAATATATACAATTTCAAATTTAACAATAAAATAAATGCACTTAAAAATAATAAAATGATCAAATTAATACATTTAAAATGTAAAAATATGCAGATTAATTTCCATAAATCATTTTCTGGGAAAACCATACAGTTTTGTTGTTGTTGTTGTTGTTGTTTTGAATGCACTGTATACATATACTGCTTTTAATTGTAAAATGTTGAAATTTGTTATCATTCTAATATACTTATTTGGCTCTCAAGAAACATTTCTCATTGTCATCAATGCTCGCTGCTTAATATTTTTGTTGAAACTGTGATACACTACTGAAAGTTAGTCATAAGATTAAAAAAAAACTCATAAATTAAGAATAAATTAAAAATAATTATAATTTAAAAATAATAAAAGTAAAAATAAATAAAAATATTTAAATAAAAATGAATAAAAATGAAAATAAAATTATAATGTAACAAACATAAATGCATATATAGCCTATATAAACACAAGCACACTATGATGCCAAAGTGGAAATGCTAAACTAAAAATGCTCTGTATGTATACATTGATGTTAAATAATGAGTTGAGATCAGCAAAACATGTCATCTACTGTACAGAGATGATTTTAAAGAGAGAAATTGCTTGTGGCTTTAAAATGATGGGGGAGAAGCAGAGAGAAACAAGTTAACGCACCATTAACCAGCTGGTTTCCCAGCACCTATCAGCTTTTCAAAGGTGAAACGGCTTAATCGAGTCTGCAAAATGGGGATGATTAAGGTCACCGAATAAAAACGCGTTGGAAAAATCATTGCCGAGCGCGTACTCAACCTTTAGCAAAGAGCAATCCTGTGATTCAGACCAATTTGCGGACAAACAAATAATCATTCGGGCTGTGATTGTGCCACAGTTACTTTCACACTCTACCAATGCAGCAATTTAGCCTGAGTGATTTCAACTTTAATCTGCAATAAAAATAAAGCGAGCGGGCTGTTAACGCTTAGCTTGTTAGTGAGCTCTCATGTTATTATTGCCGAAGAAACGGGAAACACTTGCGCTGACTGGATCTGGGAATTCATGATCATCTAATTATGCTAAGTTCCACTGAGGGAATGTCTTTGAGGAGCGTCAACAAAAAGGCTTAATAACTGACAGCAAGGGGAATTTTTTTCAGTTTAGGCCATCGCCAAATATATTTCATGTAAATGATGATAAACAATAGATAAGACAGAAATGTTATGAGAGAGGTGAGCAGTATGCACGCATTATTTGCATATCGTATAGTGCCAGGTTTGGACATTTCTGTCAGAGCTCCAAGATGCTTTATGGTTTCAGATGAAGAAATAAAAGATCTGAAATCTGTTGCTACCGCAAGGCTTCAGTGTCTCTCCGTCTTGCTGTCGTTTCTGGCTAATTAAATTCCACCCTGTGTGCTGCTGTTATGGTTGGCTGACAGGTAACGTTATAAACGCGTAACTCGCACGCAACCAAGCACCTTTCGACACAAGCCTTCCATTATTAGGAGCCGCTTTTATGGCGCTATTTGTGCTGCAGTGCTATTAAATGGTACGTTTCAGCTATGATGCTAAAAATGGACATTAAAATGACAGTCTTTAAACTAGATTTGCATTTCTAGAAGGAAATGCAAGTGCTTGCAAGGTAGCAAAAGCATAGTCTTAATTTTTGATGAGATGTTTTAGATTTAGCTTAGGTTTTCAGCAACTAATATAGCCTAGTTAGAAATATTGTAACAAGCTATAGAGCAAGATAGACATTTATAGAACAGATCAACATATATTGGCAATCTGGCCTAGAACCAGTTTAAAATAAAGTAAAATTATTTTTTATTATAAAATAAAATAAAATAAAGTAGATTATAATAAGATAGATAGATTTTGTTTTTGTTTTGTATAGCTCTTTGGAAAAAAAAATCAATAATGGCATTTTTCTCTCAAATATTTCTCAATAATCACTAAGCTCTTTATTTTATTTTATTTTATTTTATTTTATTTTATTTATCAAAGAGAACTACTTTATTTTTCACTAGGAACCTCTAGTACCATTAAATGTATGTATATATTATGGCTGTCAATTCATAAAAAAAATTAATTGCATTTGTATTAAATTATTACTGTTTATTATTTTAATAATTTATTTTACAATAAATTAATATTTTTTTATGAATTTATTTTTTTTCCAATTATGTTTAAACTAACAAATTTAAAATGTATAAAATGTATTAAAATGGACATTAAAATCACTTTGCATTTCAGATTACGCTAGTGTTAGCATAGTGCTTTCTAGTGCAACCAATATTGTCTGAAAACATGGAACATGGAAGCAATATCGGTTGTGAATGCCATTTTTTCATGCTGTCTTTTGAAGCAATGGTTTGCTCAAAAAGTAAAACTTTGCCATCGTTTATCATGTCATTACAAACCCATATGACTTATTTTCTTCTATGGAAAACAAATGGAGAAATTTTGAAGAATGCCCATGCTGCTCTTTCTGACTGGCAAGTTTTAAAAACACACAAAATTATCATGTGTTTTGAAAGCAGTCCATGAGACCTGTGCACTACAATGAAATAAATTATGTATAATTTACTTATAAACACTCAGCAAATTTAACAAAAATTACAAATGGCAAGTAGCACATTGAAACTGTATTTTCTTGTAAAACATACTCCAATAATGTCCAATATTTACAATCTAAAAAAAAAAAAAAAAAAATCATTTTTACAGCGTACATTTCAAGCCCTCTAAAGCCATACAGACAGAAATTTGAGTCAATGTTTGCAGGGATGAATCTGATTTGAGATTTCAGGTGCCCGGTTTATTACACTATAAACTTTTTAAATGCAATATGGCTGTGGAAACTTTTGCCAAATGGGGGACGTTTAGAGACCATTACATCGCTTGTTAGTCCGACAGGGGGGTAGCCAGAAAGACGGCATGGGAGAAATGACACAGGCGCGTCGGGACTCCTGTGAACGCGGCACATGGAGGGGAGCAGATGCGCTGAGAGAGGGGTGTGGGATGCAGGATGTGGCGCGACGGCTTGTGAATGCAAAAAAACTTCCCGGAAGGTTAGATCTGGTGTGACGGTTGAGTCATTTGACCGTCTGCTCGGTATCTGGTAGCGGTGATAATCTCCCTGCGGTGGTGTCAAAATGCCCCGCCGACCCGCAGATAGACCTTTCACTGCACAAATCCCAGGTTTTCATTGACCTCTCTCTATGTTTGAACTGTGCCAGCTGAGTGCTGCGCTCACACCCCTAATTCGCTTCCGGGCGTCCAATGCAGGGGCTTGATGAAAGAGTGAAGGTGAGTGGAGTGAGAATTTGCCCCACACTGGGGTCTGTTACAGGTTCCTCATGCACTGAGAGCGTCCGCATCTGTTCATTTTTCATGGAGAGACCTTGAAAACTTTCCAAGATTCTCCTTTTATCACAATTATTGCATGAGGGCTCTGTGATGCTGTCTCTGTGAAGACCCTCGAATCTAATTCTGCCCTATATACGCGTTTAGAGGTTGTAAGAGTGGTGTGACGTGTGTTCAAGTGATGCTCTTTGTTGTTCTTGTTCTGTGATGGGAAGTGCAGCTTGGTTGTGTAAGAATAAGCAGCTGAATGAGCAGGAGTGTGAGGATCTGTGAGGATTCCTCTCAAGTCTGATGCTTCTGGCGAGTTTGAAAGCCATAATTATGCATTCAAGTAGTGGACAAAAATGGACCATTTTTCACTTCTCAACTGGGACAGAACGGTTTTTAGAACAACAACAAATCAAGTGCTTTATATATAGTTTCTTATGCTCACAAAGGCTGCATTTATTTGATCAATAACTGTAATATTGTGAAATATTATTACAATATAAAATAACTGTTTTCTATGTATATATTTTTACATTTAAATTTAAACTTTAAATTTTACTTCTCAACTAAGTCAGGATTTTTTTTCTAGAACGACAAATTAATAGCAAAAAAGTATACATGGTAAAAAAAAAAAAAAATTACCAAGACTTTATTTATTTGATCCAAAATACAATAAATTCAGCAATATTGTGAAATATTATTAAACATTTAAATGTGTTTGTGTATATATCAATTTAATGTTTCCTTGCTGAATAATTTCTTTCAAAAAAATAAAAAATACAATGTTACGTACAATGTTTGTTCAGTTGAGCAGGTAAACTCACACACTCACATTTCTAGTTAGAATATGCCATAAATGTACTTTTTAAAATCCAGTTGGTATAGTTAATAGAAATTAATATGAATAATAAACAATTATCATAGCGTTTACTGTATGCACGATCATTTCAAAAATACCATCAGTACTTCAAAAATACCATCAACACTTCAATAGTTTGAAGTTACATGAAGGCAGATGTTTTTAGAGAGGGAAGTGAAAACATACATAAAAAAATAGCAAATTATGTAGGATATCCAATCGTACAAGGCTTTAGTTTGATGGCGATAGCGTGTTTCAGAAAGAGAGAGAGGACGCGACCTTGAAAATGTTGCATTTAAGTGCATTATCGGGATTGAGAGAAAGTTGAAGAGAGTAAAGGAAAGCACAACAACAGGAGTCAAGGCCACAGCAAGCGTCTACTCCTGAGAGCCCAGCACACTGTTTACACGGCCAATTTAAGGCTGAGCTGCTCCCTTCATCTCTGCTTGAGCCATTAGCTGAAGAGCGCTAGCGTTGACCCCATCTGTGCTCTAGAAATCAATAGACGGCCAGATGAGCACCTGGGCCTGTGCAAAATAAACTTGTAGGAAGTCATTGGTAATGTTTATCACAACTTGTCTGATGCAAAGAAAACGGTTACATTGTTCTAGTCATTCTAAATCTGTTTAGCATTTTAACATCACAAGGATAGATAGATAGATAGATAGATAGATAGATAGACAGACAGACAGACAGATAGACAGACAGACAGATAGATAGATATAACAAAATAGCTAGTTGCCAAGGGACATCTCATTTTTTACTATATAGACATAGACATAAAAAAAAGTTTATTGCAATTTGTCTAATTTGAAAAATAAAAAAAACAGTTACATTGTTGTTGTTATACTTTTTTTAAGTATTGTATGTGCATTGTTTATATATTAATTTTTTAAGATAAAAAGCCTTAATTTAAAGCAGTTGTAACGTGTGGAGTGTGACAACAGAGTTGAGGATCCAAATGCAAGGCTTTATTACCAAATGTGGTCAAAACAGGCAGGGTCAAGCACCAGCAAAACAGTAATATCCAAGGTGAATCCAAAAGAGTAATCCAATAACAGGCAATGGTCAGGGAAGGCAGCAAATAATCAAGAACAAGGAAACAGTCCAAGATCAAAAACACGAAGGCAAGGAAACTCGAAAAACAAGGAACACAAGGAAACTATGAAACATTACAGGCTATCAAACATCAGCGGTGTAAGAATGTGTGTGTGTGCCATTCTTATAGTGTGTGACTGATGAGGTGATGAGAGACAGGTGACTGCAATTGGTGAGTGCTGATGAGTCCGGGCAAAGGATCATGGGAAATGGAGTCCGGGGTAAAGTAGCAAGAGTCTGGAATGGATTGCCCTCTAGCGAAGTTCACGGGAACTCCAGTTAGATTGCGTGACAGCAGTATATATTGTTGTTGAATTGATATATACATATGTATATACACGTGTGTGTGTATATATATACACACACACACACACACACACATATATATATATATATATATATATACACACACACACACACACATATATATATATATATATATATATATATATAAATATACAGTATATATAACCTATACACACATAATTATTATGTATATGATGTATGTATGTCAGGGTTATTATATAACTTACAGCTTAAAATGCATTTTTGTTACTTTAAATAAATTTAACTTAACTGAAATAAATTGAATTATAAAAAACAAACAAATTTAAACTTATTTTACTGCATTGCCAAGTCTGCATTTCTCATTGTCGTTTAGTTTGTTGACGTGCTTAAACTAAAATTACTAAAACTGTGAAAATTAAAACTAAATAAACTAAAAGTAATAAATAAAAATTAAGAAATACTTTATAGATATGATTTTTTTAAACAATTCAAGATGACAAAAAAACATACAACAATAAACTCCAGATGTCACAAAAGAGCAAGTTACTAAACCTAACAACAAAAGCAACCATAAAACAGTGCAAATAAAAAAAAATAAAAAAAACAGTGAAAAATGTGACCTTATTAAATATTCATGCCCCAGAGCATGATGGGAACAATGAGATCATAACTTTGATATTTACTCAAAAAATCCTTGTAAACATAGCAAACAATTCTAAGTAAAATATGTTTAAAAGTTCAAACTTTAACTTCTGTAAGCTTGAATTGAGTTTTTAGTATTTACTTAACAACAGAATCGTTTTTATTAGTGTAATCCAAAATATCAACAAAAACTGATACTAAAGTAACACTGATACCAATATGCACACACACATACACACAATCTCGGATGTCGTTGGTTGTGGAAACGGGAGAGAAAATTGTCTTTGATGTCAGTTTGGATTGTTATATCATCGGTGCTGTTCAGCACAGTGGCCCGTGTGTCAAATGTGATTTGTATATTAGATGGACCAGTGGTTCGTTAGATCTTGATCTTGGATAGAAAAGCTGAAGTATGTGGAACTGCTCTGCCTATGCAAATGAATTTCACATTATTGTAGGTCACTGAATTCATTCGGTGTGCCAATCAGCTGAGCTCCTTGGGGGACTTGTGTGAGTGGCGACTTGCATTTCTCCGTAGCGTTGATCCAGCGGGTGCTTGTAAATTAAGACTTCCATTTTCCTTTCCTGGAAAAGCAGCCTAATTTATCAAACACATCTGTGTGTGTGTGCGCTGGTGTGTGTGTGTGAGTGTGGAAATGAGCAACAGGAAGAGCTGTCTCATTTCTTCTGCGGCTGATTTTATCTGTCTGGAGGACGTGAAAAAATGACCCCTGCAATCGTTGCGAGCTTGCCAACAGGAAGCCGGCCAATTTAGAAGGTGGAAAGTCCATTAAAAGATTAATTTAAGGAAGTGACTAGGCTCCTTGTGGACTTATTAGAAGCTCATCAGAATATAGCAAGTGAATTTGATTTATGAGGCAAACTGCTGAATATATGCTGAGATTCACCAGTCATTTTTCTAGGTTAGATCTGAAAATAATAACACTGTTCCTGTATTAGCACCAAGGGGCAACTTGTCATCATGCCTTTATACATTATTAAATTAGGTCAATATTTTTTTGTGAGGACTGATGCTCTTTTAAGTATGAAAAGTATGATTGATCCTTACGTAAAAATATAGATAATAGGTGTTTGACTACTGATTTTATTATTTTTTTTTTTTTGCAGAAAAATTAATGTAAATAAATGTAAAAGCTTTAAAATTAAAAAGGTAATTCTTAATTAGTAATATTTTTTTTCGCTGCTAAAATGCAAAATTTAATAAGGTTTTCAGTGATAATTTTAATAACTGTATTTAAATGTAAAAATGGTCTAAGATCATTATTTTGTAATTATATAATAATACAATCCTTGATTGATTGATTTATTTATGCAGTTTTCAAGCTATTAAATGTTAAAAATAGTGGCTTTCAAATGTTATTATTATATATTATTATATTATATTATATTATATTATCCATGTATAATTTTTAAAATATATGGTACAACCATATTTCAGTACTGAAAGCCATCTATAGAGATGCAAACAAACAAACAAATAAATAAATAAATAAATACATGTGTGTTTTTGAGCTATTAAAAGTAATGGCTTTCAAATTATGTTAAATGGCTATAATTAATAGTTAATAATGGCTATAATTTATAATTGTATAATTAATAATTAATATAATTAATAATTGGCAGAAATAAATGTTTCTCTATTGGTGCTATAACAGCCAATTATTAATGCACTTTCATTTATTGCAACTTAAAATATTAAAATATAATTAAAATAATTTAAAATGTATTATTATGTCTTGAAATATTTCATTGCAAATTTTTATATTAATATAAATAGAAATATTGTCTTTATAATTATAAACATTACTATTTTATTGTATTATTATTATTATTATTATTATTATTGTTTAATTTTAAGTGACCATCAGTGTTTGTGGAATAGAAAAGAACAACTTTGATTTCATCCCAAACATCACTCCTTCATGTTTCCCAGGAAAAATAAAACATTAAAATTGTGGATGGGTAGCAAAATGATTGTCCAAACAGTTTGTTTTGGACACATCTGAAGTGTCCCTCCCCTGCTCTGCATTTTCTCTCTCACACGAGCACAGTTAAGCATTCTGTAGCTCATGCAAGCTTTTCAATATTTATTAGTTGTCGACCAAGCGCAGTGTGGCAGCACCTTTGATGCTCATCCCTATTATTAATGCACATGGCACTGTGTTGGCATTTAAGAGAGGCAAAGTTTGCCATTATATGCTTTTAGTAACGATTTGCTGTCAGTGGCAGACAGGAACATACGCAGAGTCTTTGGAAAGAGCCTGAAACTTTGGCTGCAGATGAAGACTGTACTGGCCTTTAATTTCATGCGCTATTGTACCGTACGCCCCTTTGATTGACAGCTGCAGGCATCATTTCTCATCTCTAAAGCCCAAGTGCCACATCTCTGTCTCTACCCCTGCATTTCTTGACATTGTCCCTTCAACTTTTCACAATAACTGTAATATTTCTTGTGGGTCACTTTGGTGGAAAGCTGCTTGCCAACAAAATGAATTTAACTGTGATTCCCAACGCGAACACGAAGCTCATAACTTAGCTCAAATGCTGTGTTATCAAATCACGGCCTGCAATGTGAATAACCCTCCACCCACGCCAGTGTTTGTCTGTCTATCCCCTTTAGCATGTGCCTGTTTAATATTCATCAAATCAAATTTAATCTGAGGACGCTGCTCGGCAATCGATATTGAGAGAAAGATGGAAAACACTGCTGGCATTTGCATGTGCAAGCATGTGTGTAAAAGCGAGGACAAAATCAAAACGGATTTCACTCTGAAGCATTTGCAACCCATGTGATGTGAAATATGGACTTGCCCCCCCCCCCCATTTATATATAATTGTAATTTATAATTTTAATGGATTTTTATTATTTTATTATTTTTTTTAATTTTTTAAAATTATGTCCTTATTAGATTATGTCCTTAAACACTTCATTTATTAAAGTTTTTGAAACCATATGGTAGCTTTAAGTGAAAAACACAACAATTATTTAAAAAAAAGAGTTTTGACTGCATGTTGACATTGTATCATAACACAGAGGCTACATCAATCAAGCCCCAAGTCCATCTTTTAAACCTATAATGTTCAATATCACATATTTTTAAAAAATATTTATAATTTATATTTTATTTATTTTATTTTATTTTATATTCTGGTGACTCCTATTCAAAGTGTTTTGAATCCATATGATAGCTTTAAGTAAAAAATTATAATTGTAACAACACTAATTGTTATTTATAACAGTATAAGAGGCAAGAAGAGTCAATTTTGACTTCATGTTGACATTGAATATAATATTCATTTCAAAACATAGGCTATGTCAGTGAAGCAAAGTCCCTCTATTAAACAAAATTCCTCTATTAAACACTTATTTTATTTTTTATTTTTTATAATTATAATTTAAAACTGTTTTAAAAATTATTTTATTTTATTTTATTTTATTTTTTTATTTTATTTATATCCTGGTCACTCCTTATACAAAGTCTTTTGAATCCACATGAAAAGTTGACATTGAATCATAGGAACAATTTTGTCATTCAGATCCCTCTATTAAACAAATGGTGTTCAATATCACTTTTTTCTATTTTTGATTTATTTGTAATTGTAATTTATAATTGTACTTTTTATTTATTTATTGAAAGAATATCCTGGCCACTCCTTATTCAAAGTCTCTTGAAACCACATGATAGCTTTAAATAAAAAAACACAAAGTTTAATCAATTTTGGCTTCATGTTGACATTACATCATATGAACACATACGTCATTCGAGTGAAGTCCCTCTATTAGATGAATGAGTTCATAAGGAACATAATGGCCATGGAGACAAGGCAAACCAAACACGATGATTTTTCCTGTTGTGAGAAGACCGACCATCGGCATCTCGTTGACACTGATTATCTGTGATAAACCTGCTCTCGTTTAATGAGACAAAATGCCCCAGTGAGCTCCAGACACTCAAAGCCATCGGCTCGTTTCAAAGGGCTCCTCTCTAGAAAACTTTTGTGGGATGATCAGATCTTGCTCTGGCTCTGTGTTAGAATGCGTCGTGGCGGTTTGCCTCATTAGCTGGCCTGTGGCTGACGTCTCCTGGTCTGGTGGCTGTTTGTCTGACCTTGGCACAACTAAACACACATTTACACCTCATTAGCACCACTGTAGGAGAGGCCAGTCAAATAGCCGCTCAAAACAGGCCTACTTCAAAGTGCTAACTTGATATCGCGAATTAAAAAGAAAGTTTTTCCGCACAAACCAGAGTAGATTAGCTGAGGGAGCTTCATTTGGTTGGAAAGCTCAAAGCACGCGTGTTTAAGACAATTAAGTTTGACAGAAATCCTGGTGTAGCGTGTGCGCGCTAGGATAATGTTATCCCTGGAGAAGATGTTTTCATTTGCTTAAGCGACACGCACAGTGAACAGCAACAATGTCTCAAACCCATCATCCTTTCGCTCAGGTTTGTTGCGAATGGATCGTAAGCGTGTGAGCTGTAAACCATAATTATCACTCTTACATTCTCACAGACTGACTTGACGATGTTGTATTATTAAAGTTTAACACTGAGAATATTCCAGGGAGCCATACTGTACTTTTTCTAGCTTACCATACTACTTTTAATATAGTCATTTTCATTAAAAGTCACTTATAAGAGCTAAAAAAAACCATTAATTTAATGCAGTGTAAAAAAAAAAGGGACGTAATGGAATAATTGAATGGAGTTTTCAATTGAAGTACAATGTAAAATCTGGGTGGATAATAATAAACCTCTATTTTTAAAACACTGTATATTGATGGATTGATCCTTCTGAAAGTATGATTGATCCTCACAAAAATAGGTGTTTAACTAGTGAGCTGTTTATTCATTTAGCAGGAAAATAAATGTGTAAAAGCTTTGAAATAAAAAAGGTAATAACTGATTAATAATCATTATATTATAGGAATTATTCGAAAGATATTGAGCAGAAATGCTGAAAGACACAAGCTGTAATATTTAATTATTTCATACAAAATAAAGGGTTAGAGTAAATGCTTGCTATAGTGATTTTTATAAGTGTAAATCTAATTATTAAATGTTAAATGCTTTCAGTTATTATTTTAAATGGCTGTAATTACTAATTTTATTGACTGAAGAAAATCCATTTATCACTATTAATATTGGTATCAGTGACATTTGATACTTTATTTTATTTGAGGTTTTGGAGCTAAAACATTAGAGCTAACATTAAAAATAATGGCTTTCAAATATTATTTTAAATGGCCAATTACTCATTTTATTGGTAGGATTTATTAATACTGGCATCAGTGACTTGATTTTGCATTTAAATGTAAAAATGGTGTAAGAACAAATGCATTTATTGCTTGATTTATTGATAGATAGATATCAAAGTCTTTTGATTGAATACTTTCAATTTTAGATTGAAAAGGTCCCTAGTGCCTAGTCCATCCCTAGTGCCCTGAAGCAAAACTAGTTGAGAGCCTCTGCTTTAGGGTGTTTATAGTAAACTGAACTCTTTTACGTGGAAAAGGGCAAGAAAATGCTGTTTTCCATGATTTCTGAAAAATGAGCAGCATTGCATTGGAAATGAGTGCATGTTCCTGACATTTAGAGAAGAAAAGCCAGGGTTATCTGCCACATATTGGCACTGACAAGCAGTGAAATGCTCATCTGCCGGAGCCGGTGGCTGTGCGGCTCTCTCTACAGGGCAAACCGGGGACTCGGTCAGGGGCTAGTAAACCTGCGTCAGCTGATCTGTTTGTGATTGCCTGTTTGTTTGTCATTGCTGTATGTCTGAGGGTCGCGCAGGGGTGTTACAGAACGGAAAGTAATGGCGATGTCGGTTGCCTTGGAGACGTCTCTGCTAGTTTTCCTCCTTCTGAGCCGCAGCGACAAATGCTTTGACATGATATTGATTAACATAGAATGTGGTCTGTCTGCCTCATGTTCGGTCCACATGAGAAATCCCAGAGTGCATGAGGACGCAGGTGGACTGCTGGCATGACTCATGGGTTTCAGGACTAGTTCCAATTTATATATATTTACAAAAGAAAATTTAAAATACATATTCTTATGAAAAAAGGCACACACACATATCTATACACATACCTAAAATGTATTTGTTTAAGTTAGTTATTTTTTTTTTAAATAAATTTTATTGATCCTTCTTCTTCTTCTTCTTCTTCTTCTTCTTCTTCTTCTTCTTCTTCTTCTTCTTCTTCTTCTTCTTCTTTTTCTTCTTCTTCTTCTTCTTATTATCTTTTCATTTATTTATTTATGTATTCCCCAAACATACAGTAAATATATAAAATAAATGTTTTTTTTATTTATATATTATGTATTTTTATATTTTTACAAGTGCATATCTATATATTTATTTTTTAAACATTTATTTATATAAACATTTATTTATTCATTTATTTTTAAATAAGTGCATTAGATACTAAAATATAAATGTATTTTATTATATATTTAAATTAATGTATGTGAAAATGTTTTATACATGTATTATTTATTATTATTTAAAAAAGAAAATAAATTGGTATTTATTTATTTAATAATAATAATAATAATAATAATAATAATAATAAAATGCATTAGATAAAATGTAAATGTTATTATATATTTAAATGAATATATTTAAAAATATTTTATACATGCTACTTATTATAATAAAGAAATGGTAAATAAATTGATATATTTTAATTCTAAAAATGTTTGTAGTTTTTGTAAGACAGATTTTTATTCACACAGTTGAAGGAGTGGGCATGAATACTGCACATCCTATGTATCTGTTTGCTGTCTTATTTTGCCTGAGAACAAACTTTGTTTCTCTGTGTGTTTCTGAGTGTGTGTGTATGTGTGTATGTGTGTATGTGTGTATGTGTGTGTGTGTGTGTGTGTATCTGTCTGTCTGTAAAGAGGATTTGAGATTCACAGAGACAAATCTCTCTGAGTGTTTAGACTTCGTCCAGGCATGCAATTTATTGTAGCTTTCAGCGAGATGAAAGCGTTCAGCGTCCAGCTGTGTGCAGCAGCAGAGGTGTGTGTACCTGCGGCCGTCACGGCTTTAAAACACACACACTGCGGCTTACACCGACACAATGGCTGTTGGAGCTAAATGTGCATCATAGTAAATTGTTGCTGTGTGAGAATGGCTCTGTGTGCTGTGTGTAACGATTACAGGTTGCTGCCTGGCCATTTCAGTCATTTTTGTTGAACACTATTCTAAGATGTGACATTTTCTGGTTGTGCAACAAAATGCTGATGTGACTCCAAGTGACATTTGCATTATAATGCAAAAAGAAAAGAAAAAAAAAAACATCATGATGTCAAACCATAAACATGCACATATTATCAGCTGACATGCAACATTGTTTAAAGCAGCTGATCAGCAGCTGATGCATGCAAACATACTCACTGACCCTCTTATGTATGATCATGTGTGAATGAATTAAATCAATAGAGTAGCATGTTTTATGGCCATATATAATCTTTAAAATATTTGTAGTGTTATATATATATATATATATATATAGTGTTATTCCCTCTAATAATTTTCATTTCATTTTTTAAAATGATGTATGCATTCTGTAAGTCTTATGATATAACAGAAGCATGATATTTATTTTGTTTTATATTTTATAATTGTTAATAATAATGGCTTTCAAATTCTATTAAATGTATTTATTTATTTGCCATTTTGGAGCTATTATATGTTAATAAAAAAGGGTTTTCTAATTGCTGAATAGCTGATATTTATTTATTTATTTGTTTGTTTGTTTGTTTGTTTTATTATTTTTAACATTATTATTGTTGTTGTTTGCAAATAGCTATGATGGCTATTATTACTAATTTTATTGGCAAAAATCTATGTATTACTACAGTGTTGCTGTCTGTGACATGCATATACAGTATGTCTGAAAAAAGTAAAGAATGACGCAACAAGCACGCAACACTTCTTTAGCATTGTGGCTTGAAGGCAGTACCTGTTTGTTCAGTTAATGATATATTTCTGATACTTCAGAATTACCCTCACATTGTTCATCTTGATGATTGAAGTTGTTGCCTACAGACAAAACATTTCATTTTTTATGTCAGTTATCATTTTTCTGCCACTTGCATTGGAGATACATTGACTGCACTCATGTCGGTACAGTTATGAAAACTTGCAAGATATATGGAGCAATAGACATTCCTATGTGTTGGTGTCAATAGGCTTTCTTTGACACCACAGCTGTGATGCATATCATCCTACTCGCTTTTGCTAGTCAAATGCAGGTGGTATTAGAAGCTAGTTATGGTAACTTAATACTTTTTCCTTTTTCAATCTTTGTTTTCCTTCTCACCTTTGGTTTGCTCACTGGGGGTTTGTTGCACCATTTTATTCTCTGCAAAGCAGCAGTGGGATGATTTTTACAGTGAAAAGCGCTACACAAACCAGTCTGAATGAAACTGAATTCATGATATATTGTATTCAAATCTCATAGAGACTATTTTGACTGTGTATGATTTATTATTTCTTACTATTATGCAGGCACAGTAGTTCTGAACCTGAACATTTATGTTCACTTACATTAGCATAGTCATACAATATAGTGACTCAAACAGTTTTTGAACCTTTAATTTATTTAGGCTTTTGATGGAAAGGAGTTTTGTAGACTGGACATCATGTGACTTTAAAGGGACAGTTCACCCAAAAATGAAAATTTTGAAGAAAAAATGCTTGTTATCATTGGTAGCCATTTACTTCCATAGTATGAAAAAACTACTTTCAAAGTGACTGGCTACAGTCAACTTTTTAGTTACCAACATTGGTCAAAATATCTTCTTTTTGACTACGTATGATGTATTAGATGATTTAGTAGAAATTCTGAAGAATGTTGGTAACCAAACAGTTGATGGTAGCCATTGACTTCCATTGTTTTTTCTTTCATACTATGTAAGTCAATGGCTACCGTCAGCTGTTTTGTTACCAAACATTCTTCACTATCAATATCTTCTTTTTGACTATGAATGATTTATTAGATGATTTATAAGGTACAGTATTTGGAAGAATGTTAGTAACCAAACAGTTGATGGAAGCCATTGACTTCCTTGGTATGCAAAAATAAATAAATACAATATAATAAAATACAATACAATAAATACAATGAAAGTCAATGGCTGCTGTAAACTGCTTGGTTATCAACATTCTTTCAAATATATTCTTTGACTATGAATTTTTTAGAAGATTTAGAAGATATTTTGAAGAATGTAGCCATTGACTTCCACAATATAGAAAATACTATGGAAGTCAATGGCTACCATCAGCTGTCTGGTTACCAACATTCTTCAAAGTATCTTCTTTTGTGTTCAACAGAAGAAAGAAACTCATACAGGTTTGGAACAACTTGAGGGTGAGCAAATGATGACAGAATTTTCTTTTTTGTGTGAACTGTCCCTTTAACTGAACACTCTTCTTTACACCTTACCTGAAACTCTGTGGAAACTCTGGAAGTTGAAAGCCCTGCCATTAGCGAAGCGAGCATGTCACCACACACCTGATGAGGCTAAATGGCACTTTTGTCTTCAGCTCAGCCCTGGAGAACCCAAAACAAAGCGTCAGCAAAAACAAAAGCTGCTCTCTACGCCTCGCCGAATTTGTCACCTGACAGGAATCTAAAGCAGCAGCCTGCCTTCCCCAAAAAGTGTCCTTCTCTTTCTCTCACTCTTCCCGGCCTTCACTGTTAGAGGAGATATATGATACTGTAGATAGAAAGCCAGGGCTCTTAATAAAAATCATCCATTTCTGTCACAGCCCAGCTGAGGGAGGTGAAAAATGCATTTGCACAGTATCAGTAGGTGATTTTTATTTATTTACTTATTTTTTTGCATCCCTCTCCACCTATTTTCCTCTTTGTAAAGTGGATTCCTCTGAAATGGGGGCATTAGGTGGCAATGTCATGAATCTCCTCTAAATCGCTTCGTCTTTTGTACCTTTCGTTCTGGCCTGAAGGGCTGCTTACCATTAGCAAGAGATGAGATGCCCATCTATTATCGCTGTCTTTAACGAAGGTGAGCGAGTCTTGAGAGGAAAAGCTGAAAATCTGCACTTCATACACAAACAAGTTAACCTTGCCTTCTAAATGAGAACATAACATGCTTGTTTGTTATATTAGGTAACACTTTACAATAAGGTCTCATTTATTAACATTAGTTAATGCTTTAATATGACCTAGTAATGAACAATATGTGTTTACAGAATTCAATAACCCTTGTTAATTTTAGTTAATAAAAAAAATTTCATGTCAGTTCAAGGTAGGCTACATTAACTTTTGTTAACAAATCAAACATTATTGTAAAGGGTTATCAGTAATAATAATAATTATTATTATTACTAAGTAAATTATTACTAAATAAAGGATTATTAACAATAACAACAACAATAATAAAATGTTTTACTAAATAAATAATTATTTTAAATAATAACGTAGTAATAAAATTTATTTATTTATTTATTTATTTATTCATTCATTCATTCATTCATTCATTCTAATTATACTGCCCCTAAAATCTTTTACTTTTTATTTGTAAATGATCTCCTTTAAAAATGATTAATACACCATTTGTCATTTATTAAAACAGCCTTTTCCCAGTTTTTGCCATTAAAATAGTCTTCGATTATGATGTGGCATAAATGCATCCACACATACACTAACTAACAAATAAATAAATAAATAAATTCTAAGGAAGTAGGCTAATACATTCTGACTATTGGTTTTATTTATTTATTTAATTTAATTTTATAAACATCATTAATATTACAGACCTAAACCCACAAAGAAGAGCTAGGGTACTTGACAAGTTTTTCAGTGAATAGCTTAAATTTGGTCTCCTAGAACTATTACTGTATATGGCTTCAGAAGACTTAAAGACTAGAATCAATATAGTGTATGAGTCACATGAGCTACTTTTATCATACTTTTGTGTTTTTGTGTCTTTTTGGAGCATGAAAGCCTCAGTCTGCATTCTTTGTCTGGTGATTATGTAATAAGACACAAGTCTCACTTCACTGGCCGCCTGTGAAGCTCCTGGCAGACAATACGCAAAGTGAGATATATTGCAATGGCTCAGCATTTCATTTGCTTAGCACGAGGATATTTTTGGTTAGATGCACAGATGTTTTTGGCCTTGTGTGTTTGTGTTTTCGAGAGCGAGTGTGCTTGCTTTTGTTCTCATCTGTGTGAGAGCTCTTGGACTGATGGATGGAAAATTGCAGGTGGGTGGAAATGTCAGAGAATGAAGCCGTTTCTTGCTGTTGAAGTGCTTGAAACGCGATTATGCCACGCATAGACAATCTGCCACCAAACATCCTTAAGGTCACTCTGATACGTGACATACAACAACTTTTATAGCCCAATCTTGCAGCTTGTAAAATCATCCTTTGCTATTGAGCTGCACTGTGGTAGCGATATTTTACCAGCCGTCTAAATGATAACAGTGCTGTACTGGTGAATACACCTTATTTTAGCACCACCTGTGAATGGCTCATCTTCCTAAAGACATCTTTGAATAAATGCATTCCTGAAGTCAATCTTTAAAATGGAGGAGAAGGTATTGGGTAGTTTTCTTACCAAAACTGAGGCTGAATTGCTTGGAAAATCTGAACTATATGAAAGTCTAACACAGAATATGGCTGGAGGACATGAATTATGAAGCTGTAGCAACGACCTTAGTCAGAATAGATGCTGTATTTAATTTGATGGTAACAAAAACAAGACTGTGAGGTCTTAAGGGTCACATACTGTATACTGACAATGCCATGTATTTTCAATGAGAGAAGCCGAGCTGAATACCCTTGATGATGCATTGACAGTTTAATTTTCTGTTTCATAGCGTTTCTGGGATACTTTAAAATAAGATTCAAGTCATATTATAGGTATCATGAGCAAATAATCTTTTATTTTTTTAAAAACCTAGTATCTAGGTTAATGTTATTTTATATTGTTATTCACTTTTAATTTACATTTGTTCACAATACAACAATGTTACTTTATGAACTTTATATATATATATATATATATATTTCTCGCTATATACCACGGAGCAGCTCAATAGCAAAGAATGACTTGGGGGGGGGGGGGATAATAATAATAATAATAATAATAATATATATATATATATATATATATATATATAAATTAACATTTAAATTATACAGTTTTTTTATACATTTATAAATAATTAAATATATTTTAAAGGGGTCATATTATGCTCTTTTACAAAGTCTTGATTTTGTTTTGGGGGTGTACTAGAATATGCTCTCATGCTTGGTGGTTTGAAAAACGCATTATTTTTCACATAATTTACATTATTACAATACCTCTCTCCCCAGCCTGACACAAACGGCTCGATTAGTTCTGGGTTTGATGAGTGCCCGCCTTCCGAAAAATGAAATGTGTTGTGATTGGTTAGCTGTCCCAGTGCGTTGTGATTGGCGAACAGCTTAGGGCATGTTCACACTTGGCGTCTTTTTTGACTAGAAAATTTGACAAGCGCTTTTTTAGTAAAATAAAAAGCTGGCAGCATTTTGGTTACAAATAGCAGCCAAGGGCGTCTTTTGTTGCAACAGCTGCAACGGTAGCCTATAGCGCTGTGTGCTGCAGAAATGTCGGTTTTTGTATTTAACGGAGAAGGTAATACCGGTTCACAACGACATTTGTGGGAGCACGACATTATACGGGGAAGGAAACTGTATGGCGCTTCCAACAATTTAGTCCAGGAGCTCCGGTTGGATGATGCACGGTTTCATACAACTCTTGTGCTCCGAAACTAGTACGATCTGTCTACCGGGTATCTTCTCCTTTTTTCTTGTTGTTTTTGTTGTTATGGAAACGACTCGCCACTCGCTTGTCATTGGTCAGCTGTCAAAAAGGCGCCTGACGTAGGGCGTTGTTTTTCAGAAAAGTTGAACTTTTTTCAACTTGAAAAGATGCTCTGAGCTGCAGATAAAGATGCCGGTGGTGGCTTTTTAAAAAGCGCTCAGGACTTTTTTGAAAACACGGTTTACTACATAGGATTATAATGTAAAACAGATGCTGGCAGCTTCAAAAAGGCGGCAAGTGCGAACATAGCCTTAGATGGTGTTTCAGTACTGCCCCTGTCTTGCCATATCAATTCAGACCCCGAGAATATTGAACAAGAGGATCGTGCAGAACCTTTACGCATGGATATTACAAGACATATTAAAGTGGTAACGTAACATCACGTTTTAGATAGGATGTCAACAACAGATTAAAAATAACTGCATTTACTATGTACAGATAAGTGCAATGGTAATATGTATTATGTTTATTGTTCTTTGATTCTAACATTATAACATGAATTGCAGTGAAACTGTTGTACAGTTGAATTTATTATTTATATCTCAGTCCCACAGAGTTACACTATTTGTGGCGGAATATATATGCAAATTAATTCTCTGCCAGCAGGAGGCTGTTGGAGTGGAAGAGATCAAGGTTTCCCCGGTAACGCTGTACACAAAACAGAGCTCCGCTCACAAACGCTGCTTTATCAAACATTACATGCAAGATGAGATGAAAATGACAAAATTTTCTGAAGACAGTCGATTTCCTTCAGAAATACAGTGATATAAAAACACCCGCACCGTGTTTTGATTTTGAAACGTGCAGTGCTCAACCAAGCGTTCTCCCAAATTTCCGTAGGCGGATTTATTTTAATGATATTCTTATGGGTCGCTTTGTGATATCGCAAACACCGGAAAACAATGCTGTTGTCCAAACGAGCTGTTCGTTGTAGTTATTGAAAAGGGATTTTTAAAGACGAAATATCTCCTTTTGGAGTGGACTTTGAGATTTGTAACTTTTTAGATCTTTTTATGCCCAAACATACACACTGACTAAAATTCAAAAAGTGAAAAAGCATAATAGGACCCCTTTAAAATCACCATGAACACAAAATTGACAATTCTTACATTTTAACAATTTACATATAAAAATTTCAGATATTCTGATGGTCACAAACCTGAAAACATCAGGAAATTCACCAGGTGAATTTCAGCCCAGGATGAGTTATTGAAAATATTTAAATCTTTACAAGAAAATTTAAATTTTGGTAACACTTCACAATAAAATCTCTCTCTTTTTTAAACAGATTAACTAACATGAACTAACAATGAACAGTATATTTTTACAGCATTTATTAACCTTTATTAATGTTAGTTTATATAAATGATTGTTCACAGCGCATTAACTAATGTTAACAAAATACAACTTTTGATTTTAATAATGTGTTAGTAAATGTAAACTTAACTAGGATTAATAAATGTTGCATAAGTATTATTCATGTCAGCTAATCCTACAGTTAACCCATGTTAGCAAATGACACCTTATTATAAGGTTTTACTGAAATTTCAATGATTCGAAAAAAAAAAGACAACTGACTAGAAACTGATAGATGTTGTTGTTGGCCAAGTATTACGTGTTTGTCTTGTCTGAGATATTTGTGCATTAATCGGTATAATAGTGTAAATCTATTCATTTTCAAGGATAATTCAAATAATTATCTCCACTTTGCTCACTCCTCCTCTTCTCTCCTCTTCTCAGTCGTCCTGTCAACACCAGGAAATCCAAATGCTGCAGTGGCGTGTGCGTGAAATGAGACGGCCCAGACACAAACAAATACGATCTGTCAAGGGCTCTTGGATAGCAGCAATAGGCGCAGGTGGATTGCTCCCCGAGATAAGCAGCAAAGCCTTTCTCTCCCCCAATGAAATATGTATGGAGTTCTATGAAGGTGCATCTCAGCCCACCTCTCTTTATAAGAGAATCCCTCCCCCCTTCCCGCTCTCCGTTCCTGCTCCAGAGCATCAGGAGGTGTGCTGCGCTCTCGCTGTGTGCCTTTTTTATGATTAGCGAGTCTCACTTCCCGCTCCGTTGTTTAGCATCTCTCTCCGGGTGGCCCTCGGCCGGCATTCCTATTGATGAACATCTACGCCTAATATGTTGCTCCATTGATTCTTCGTTATTTCAATTCCCAAAATGGTTGAAATGCGCAGTGGCTGTAGCCAAGCTGTTTAATTTGCAGTTCTATTAAAACAAAGTCATTAAAAGCATACTGTGTGGCATTTGATAATTAAAAATGTGAGTAAAAATAACCCTCATTAGCGTCGCGGCCTCCTTGTTTTGTTGCGCTCTGTTGTCTCAAGGAGTCGTAGGCTATTTATGCAATGACTGATAGAGGAACAACATGCCTGATGCCCAAGACCTCTTATCCGCATGCCATTATGACCCACACAGCGTGTCGGATACGAATGCACAGTTAAACTAAAGCATTTGTGACTGCCAATTAAAAATGGGCCATCATAAAACAAAAACAGGTGGCAATATGTATGCTTCAAACCAGGGCCGTAACCACCATAGACATTGAGGGGGACAAGTCCCCCCACAATAATCAGAAATTGCCAAACGTCCCCCCCAATATTTGAAATTCTTGAACTGTATATACATATATTGGTCCCCCCCAATGTTCAAGACATGGTTACGGCCTTGCTTCAAACAAGTGAGAATTTGCTAGTTCACAATGCGTCAAGAGCGTAATGTCTTATGTGAGGTGATGCATGTCTCCTCACTCAGCTAACAAAAATATGTCACGTTTCAATTAGTTATGAAAGTTATGAAAACATCATTTCTCAATGTTCTCTGGACATTTTTCTTGGTTATGTGAACACTAGAGAAAACAGTAAGGGATCGTTCCATTTTATAATTTTGGAAACATCATGGGAACGTTAAGGTAGAGTGGGGGAAAACACCCCCCTACTGTTTTCCCCAAAATAACCACAAGATAAAGTCAAGATACATTTTTATTGTAACTGTGGACTACGTTGACAAGAGTGATGTCGAAGTTTTCACCATGAAGCTTACACT
Organism: Tor tambroides; assembly: GCA_021397915.2. NCBI lineage: Eukaryota > Metazoa > Chordata > Actinopteri > Cypriniformes > Cyprinidae > Tor > Tor tambroides. The sequence goes on along the minus strand of JAFVLL020032692.1, from coordinate 269,582 downwards.
GGTGATGTACCGGAGAGAAAACGGATTTCACAGTAAATGATCTAATTTTCAGCAATAAGAAAAAAAGTGTTTTAAAGCTTGTTGTTTTGTAGAACATCACAGTTATGTATGATATGAGAACAGTAGGGCCTGTAGATAGTGAGTAGCCTACGTGTTATTTAATAAAAATATAATTATATTTTCAGAATGACATAATTGTTTTTAAACATAGTGTGTGGGGTAAAATGCCCCATGCCAGGTGGGGTAAAACGCCCCCAGGGGGCAATGGGCAATTACTATAGTTATTCTGTTCTGAACATCAAATCCTTTGTTTTTCCATCAAATGTATTCTAACTAGTTGGTTGAATAAAAATATTTGGACTTTGTTTAAAAATTACCTCAAGTTAGCATCAGGTAGCTAGCCAGTTATCATCAGCTAACTTTTTTTCTTTTTTTTTTCAAATAGACTATTATAATTTTGTAATTCATGATTATTGATTATATTCTTTTTTAATTTTAAGCTAAAACTACCTGTTCTCTGATTTTGCTGTAAATGTTTAAAGCAAATTGCTTTGTCAGACTGGGGGGCATTTTACCCCACCCATGGGGGTGTTTTGCCCCATAGGTGGGGTAAAACGCCCCCTTGGCACAAATTTAATTTTTGAAAACTCTGGACAATTTTCATACTTGGTTTATAATTTATGTCATTGTCACTAAAACTATGATAACTTTTCTGCGCACATTTAACTTTTATTTCACTGAAAAAAAATCACACAATCCTTAAGGGGGCATTTTCCCCCACTCTACCTTACTTTTGAAGAACATTTTCCTAATGTTTGCATTAAGTTATAAAAATGTTATTTCTGAACGCTTAAAATGTTTTTTCTTGGTTGTGCGAATGTTAAAGGAACATTCCATTTTATTATTTTGCAAACATTATAGTAGCGTTACTTTTGAATGTTCTCTAAATATTCTAAAACAAGTAGGCTAGTATGGTTTAAAAAAAATGTTAGATGAACATCAAGCTAAAACATTCCCTGGTATCTGGGTAATAAATAATAATGCTTGAAAAGCGTTAGACGTATGTCCAAATGAAAAATTTTAGAAAAAAAATGTTCAATGAATGATGCATAACAATATTTCGTGCTAATGTTTTGAGAACATTAAAGACCAGACAACTTTCAATTAATGTTATATTAACATTATATTAACATTTCATTAGCGTTTTGAGAACATTAAGACCAGATAGCCTAAATTTGAACAAACATTCTATTGACGTTCCTGGAAGAACGTTTGCTCATAACTTTGAGAGAACATTGCCAGAATGTTAGCTAAAGTTCTGAGAATGATAGCTGGCTAGTAAGTAATAATGTTTTTTTTGTTTTGTTTTGTTTTTTTTAAAATGCTAGACAAATGTCCAACTACAACTTTTCAGAAAAAAAAGAGAAAACATTCAGCTAAGAATCAGACAACTTTGAGCAAATGTTCTGTTAATGTTACTGGAAGAACGGTTGTCCACAGTCTTGCCAGAATGTTCGCTAATGTTCCCGGTTGATCTTGGTCTCCTCAATCACGCCAGAGGATTATTCCATATCCGGTTTTATGTGAGCCGCAAATGAGTGATGCATTATGTATCAGCAGCACAGATCCATACGGCAATAATGAGCGGAGCTCATTTATTATTGTGCCGCAAAAGCGAGCGCTTTGTATTCATTGAAACTGACACGACACAAGGTTGTTTGCACAGGCGCGATTGATGACATTTCGCACCGCTATTTACAGTGCCCTCCACGGGAAAGATGTGCGATAATGATTTATACCCCCCACAGTTACCCGGGCAAAGCTGAGTCACATGACCTGCTGATCAAAAGTATAAAACCTGTGAGTGTGAGAATGTCACTGTAATCGCAAGAATTTGTGTGTGTGTGTGTGTGTGTGTGTGTGTGTGAACAGCAGGCGACTGATTGAAAATGTTCAAAGAAACCGTTCCACTTTCTTGATTAAACGCTTGGTGCATCAGCGGATGACTGATTGTGTGTGTGTGTGTGTGTGTGTGTGTGGTTAAAAGGTGACGATCTGGCCTTGTGTCTAATCTCCCCCGCTGCGAGTGGCGCTGGGAACCGTGTCCTTTGCTTAGGCCGGGCTTAAAAGGTCACTGAAATATTTATCGTCCTGTTTTCCGGGTTAGATGTGATACTGCGCTTGCAGTTTTGTGCACTGGACGTCTCAAATTTTAACATGTAAAAGCAAAAATGACTTTCTAAATTAAATTACAAGAGTGGGAGTAGGTCAAACGTGGGTTAACGCTCCTGAGTAGTAGGCCTATAAAAGTGTGCTCATGGGAGAGGGTTGAAATGTGTGTACCTGTGCACATTCATAATGACTGCATTGGGCAAATGTATTCCTTGGAGGAAGGGATTCCAAATGGAGGAGTCATTTCTCATGCATGTTAATTAAAGCTGCAGTCCGTAACATTTACCTCTTTGTCGCCATCTCTGTTTGAAAACCTGGAATTGCAGTTTCTTGCGGAATTATCTTCCATTTCCAGCGTGGATGAATCTAATGTTTTGAGGTGAATGTGTAGATGTCAGTCACTGCACCAGTGTGGATATTTACTGTACTTCGCAATCACAGATTCTAGCCTGTGTCTTGGAATATATGACCCAAATCAGAATTTTCACCGTACATTGCCATCTGAACAAGTCTGCCACGTTTGTTCTGACCAACTGAGGAAAAAAACATTACCATAAATTGCGCTACCAATGGAGATTTAATCTAAAGATCAGTTAGCTCATACCACATCTAACTGTGCAAATTATTATCATTGTTATACTTTGTTCTCAAATTATTAATGTTAACAACATCAGCACTGCGTGACTATGAGTATAGTGTGTATTAGCGTGTAGATTTCAATTTCTGTACAGTCTAATTGTCATACCATTCAAATTTCATATTAAGAAATTCTTTTAATCCAAAAAGCAAATTTATCTTCCTTCAAACTGGTTCTATTTAAAATACAAAAACTTGTGTAATCCCACGTTGGCTATCTGTAATCAGAAGCACATTTAAAACTGGAATATAAATTAATTTCATTCACATGTGTTTCATAAACACATAATCCTTTCTGGATTACAATCCGCCATCAAAATGATACATTTAATTATTCTAGCTGCTGTGAGAAAAGTCATAAATGATCCGCCACCTGCAGGATCCTCACATGCGATAGTCTAATAGCCAGGACAACTTCTTCTTGTTTACAGACGTGACGTAATGACGCAGTGCCATGCTCGAATTTCCCGCGGAAACCTACCCGTACCACTCAAATTAGAAAACATTATTATAAGCTAACCGTTGTGAATCGGGCTAAAGTAAGGTGATAGTTCTGAACACTGGCTGGTTATGTACTTGCTCAAATATTGATTTCGGATCATTTTTAAACAAAAAAGTTATGGACTGCAGCTTTAAATATAAATATATTATTGTTCACTGTTAATTTGTGATTGTTCGAGTGATATTTTAATATCAACGAGAGACTATTGTGGTTTTATTAGTAATTTGAATTAGTTTTTATTTTTAGAATTTTTGTTTTATTACTATTCTTTCAAGTTTAAGTCATTTTTTGTATGTTTTTGTCTTTTTTCTTTATTTTTATTATTATTGTTATTATTTTTTATATAATTTTGTATTTTAGTTTGTATTTTAGTACATCAGGTTAAACTAAATGAAAATGAGAATTGTTTCCTTGGGAATTAGCTGAATTAAAATAAGTAAATTTTTTTATATTTTATTTTATTTCAGGTAACATTTAAGTTATGGTTTTAGTTTTAGTTAACAATAACACTGGTTTGTGTATAATACATTATTGTTTATTTGAAATTGAAATGAAAAAATTGTACAGTACATGCAAAAATTTACATTTTGATAATAATAATAATGAATAATAATAATAATAATAATCAAATATCAATTTTTTAAATAAAAAATAATTTTAATAAACTGAATTAATATTCATGCATTTAATGAATGTTAACACATCGTTACTGAAAGTAATGTGAATGAAAAAAAAAACATTCAGGAAAAACCTGAAAACATCAGGTAAAATTTAAAAATTGTGATTTTCAAATGTTCTTGAAAATATTCAAATTGTTAAAAAAAAAATCTAAAAAAAAAAATCTGCCGATAACCTTGTGGGCTTCAGGCATCCTGAGTACATATCCTGGCTCGCGGACCTTTCCTGATCCTGTCCCCCTTCTATCTCTTCTCTCTCTTCCACTTCGCTTCCTGTAAACTAACTGTCCTACCGTAACAAAAAAATCTTACAAAATAAACAAACAAACTAATAAATAAACAAAATAAATTAAATTAAAAATAAAGTAATGGAAATTTCAATAGTTAATGGAAATATTTCATTGACTAGAATGTATTGATATTGACTGGGTAAGTGTCTTGTTCGAGACATTTATGAATGTGTACTCATCCATCTGAAAAGTTATGTTTAAGAGTAAATACACCCAATACAGTTATTATTTCCATGTTAGATGCAATACTGTGTTTGCAATTTTGTGCACTCAAAATTTAACATGTAAAAAGCAAAAACCACTCTCTAAATTAAATTATACAAGTGGGAGAAGGTCAGTTATGGGTTAACGTTCGTGAGTAGTATAAATGTGTGCTCGTGTGAGAGGACCGATACGTGTGTACCTTTGCACATGCCTCTATGTGTCAACATGGACATTACATCTATTCATAATAACTGCACTGGGCGTATGTATTCTTAAACAGCGCTCGGAGGAAGGGATTTCAGATGGAGGAGTCATTTCTAATGCATTTAGATGGCCGGGCTGATGTTATCCAAGCAGACAAGGTGGTCAATTTCAACTTCCAGATAGCTTTTGACCAGATTAGCCGGCTTTCTCCCACATCCAAATGGATCAGCCGTACTCAAGAGGATAGAAGTCTGATGAAGTAAAAAAAAAAAAAAAAAAAAAATGGCTATGAATGGTGAGTGTTGCATGAATAAACACAGGCACACATAGTATCCAGATGGCAGCTACGCTGAAAGTAACACTTCATATGTGAGAACAGTTGTCGAAGTTGTTGTTTAGTCAAAGTCGATGCTGTATGAGATTTGACGCTAATGGAAATGATGCTGTGAAGGATGGAAGTACAGTTCAATCTGTTATACACGGGCATCAAATATTCACAAAAACACAGATTGTGAAACTTCCACAGGGACCCTTAAAGACCCTTTTTAAGTTTTGTGGCTTTTAGTCTGTCTGTTATTGAGGACATCTAGTGTAGTCTTAATAGTTGACAGACTTTTTGTCCAAGAAAATATTGATGGTCACCATGACTGTCACTGACAATGTTTCCTCTAAGGGCTACATTCTTGTGCTTTTTTTTCAGCACACCTGTACATATTTATTGAGCAAATCAGCATATTAGAACGATTTCTGAAGGATCATGTGACACTGAAGACTGGAGTAATGATGCTGAAAATTCAGCTTTGCATCACAGGAATAAATTACATTTTATAATATATTCGAATAGAAATCAGTTATTTTAAATTGTAATAATATTTCACAATATTACAGTTTTTACTGTATTTTTGATCAAATAAATGCTTGTTTATTAGGGGTTTTTTTTCTAAAACATTAAACAATATTACCAACCCCAAAGAGTAGTATACATGGGAGTTATTCATCTATAAATGCACTCTCTGTTCAGTTTATGCATGCTTTCTAGTAGTTTTCAATGGAAAAATGTGTCGTGAACAGCATCCAACAATAGTATTAGCAAAGCATGTTTTTGCCAGACTGCAACATACTGTAAAAAGCCTGAAAAGTAAAGAAAACCCCTTTGATTTGTTGCTTTTTATTATTTGTAATAAATCAAATATGCCGTCTTTTTTCAGAGTCTATTGATCCCCCAATATGATAAAACTTTATCACATTTTTGTTTCATTTCTCTCTGATATTTATGTGTACAAATACAAAATGACAAACGTTTGTGCATTTGGGTCACACTAACCTCGAATACTGCTGCCTGCAATGCTCGAGTACAATGTAATATTTTTTTAAAAGCTTCCATCAAGGCTTTCTGTCTCCCTCTCTCCACACCTCTACCCTTGTGAGCGGCGTACGCCTGTTCGTCTCAACAGCTTTAGTGAGGAGACTGTGTCAGGTCAATTAACAGTGCTGCTCCGTACATTTTCCACCTGACTCTTCCCATTAGCACTGCTGAGGTACAAGACAGTGAAGAGCGTGCAACCACACCTTCAGTGTAAGCGTTTCTTCCCTGCTTTATCAGAGTTTTTTTCTTTTTTTGTGTCAGTCAGGACACTGTTTTTTAAACTTTTTCCTTTATCTGTCTTCCTCATTTGGTTTAAGTTGGTGTCGAGCAGCGGAAAGGCCACCTGGCGTGACACACCGCTGTTGTCATATTTTCTAATTACAGAGCAACAGGAAACTAGAGTTTGTGTGGATGTGAGGGCGAGGAGTGTGTGCTAGTGGACAACGTGACCGCACAGAGAGTCTGTTTCCACCATCTGTGGCCGATTCCAAACCAAATCATCCTGCAGAATGAACCATCTCCAATCCGTTTGAAGTGTGTGATTTTTATACTCGGTAAGGCTACCTGTGACCTATTGTGACCAGTAAACAGTGGTGATGCAATTTAAACTCAGTGTTCGCAGATGGTTTGCTGTAGTACAGAGATATAAAAACAACAGGAATCAACAGCCGGCAGAGCTGATAGTTAACTCAGGCTGCATCCCGATTTGCATACTATCCATATTGTTAAGTATGTGATATGGAAGCTTGTTTCATGCCATACAGGGTAACAAATAAAGGTAATTGTGACTTTTTATCTCACAATTCTGACTTTTTTTCTTGCAATGTAATCTTGAGTTTACATCTCGCAGTTCTGACATTTTTCCTCTGAATTCTGAGTTTACATCTCGTAATTATGGTTTTTCTTTTTTTAAGAATTGTAAGATATAGACTACTAATTTTAATACACACTAGTACTAATACACAGCCAAATATATAATGAGCAATTTGGCTATGTCAGCTTTCTGTTATGCAACCATGAATTTTCATATCACAGCATTAACCATAGATAAAAATACACAGTTACCACATTAACAGCAGCTAATTACTACAGTACAGTATGTGTCCGCCATAATGGAAATGTCAAAATTTGCCTGTAAAACGTGTTAACAGATGTGATCTGCAACAGGCAGCAACAGCCTCTTCCAACAGATTTTCACATTGGTTTATCATACACATCAGATGATTCTGCATAATGCAGATGACATGAAATTCAAAATTAAAGGGAGTATTGATAAAACAGTCTTTTAAGTGATATTGATCATCATAGAGCACAGCTAGTATGCTGTAAGCTCTTAATTAAAGCAGTGGGACTGGTGATCATAAATGCAATGGGTCTGATAGAAAAATATATATAGATATAGAAATAGCAGTAGTATATTTGTTAACTCAAATCATAGTTTATAGAAGGAATCATTTGCATTGTTATTTTAGTCAATATACACTGCAAACCATAAATTAAGCTTGGAATAAATGCATATAATATATAATTATAGTGCATTATATACTGTATAATGTTCATGTATATTTATACTCTTAACATAAATTGAGCTTATATTATATTATATTATATTATATTATATTATATTATATTATATTATATTATAGTATAGTATAGTATATTATATATCTTCATTGACTTGTTGATCCTTCCAAAATTTCGACACTGTTGATGTATTCAACCCAGTAACATCTATGTATTAATATCTATGGCACTTCCTTTTAATGCACAGTTTAAATAAGTCTGTTAATATTATATAATCTGCCCCTGCAATCATAGTTTGTGTGAAAAGGAATAAAAGTTGGTGTTTTACTGCCAATAATGTTCATTTGAGCTGAAATCTGTTGTGAATTGTATGTAATGGAAAAATGTAGTATGTATTTGGTGTAAAAGTGTACACAACTTTTTTTTTCAATGTAGTGTGAGATGAATAAATCAACATTTCATTGGCACATTATTGTTCTTTTAAAATGAGCTGTATGTTTTTTGGCTATTTGCTTGACATTGCTTCTGTTTGCAAGCATTAGGCAATGTCATCTAAAGCACATTTGTACATGCACCAGAGGAAATGAAGTCCAGAATGTTGTTTTTGCATTATGGAAAGCGCTACTTCAAGCCATTTATCCATGTTTTATAGCCATTTACATTGTTTGGTTGTTGCAATGTGTCACAAACATACTGTAATAATCCATAATTCTCTTCAACAGAATAGCAATTGGGCGTATGAGGGAGCCGGTAATGTCCCAGCCGTTTCCTCAGAAGCAGGTGGGCCGCAGGTGATCTATGGCCATCGTGTCCCTGTTGTTCCATAGCAATGCACGGATGACTTACCCACCTCCCTCGACAAATAAATTGCCCTCTCTCCCCTCAAATGGGGAGACGTCACAATCCCTCTCATCCGATGTTGGCGGCGCCTGCACGTATTTATGTTCTTTTACAGCCCGTACAGTCCCAGTCCAATAAAGGAACAAATGGAAGACTTGAGCAAAGCCGGAATAGGAGGATGAGGAGGAGGAGTAATGATCTGGAATGGTGAGGAAGAATGCGAAGGCCTCCAGTTGAGGGACGTCCCGTGCATCCATCTCTCTCGCTCCCTCCTGTTCTCCGTCATTTGTTGGCCTCCTAAATGGAGAGTTGTTAATGGTTGCCAGGTTGGGGCAGGGTGAGGTGAGCCAGAGACCGGAGATGACAGATGTGCCGGTTAGAGATGAGGGGAGCCGCTTCCTCTTTCACCGCTTCATTTTCAGCCATGTTAAACTCAGCCGAGCAGGAATGAAGAAAAATCGGTTGTTCCCGATTCAGCAAGAAGGGGGATCGGAGACTTACAAGCACAAAAGGCCGGGATTTTGTTATAGAGGGTTTTTCTAAATCATGTTGAAGGATTAAATTCCCAAATCCACCTCAAAGGTCAGCAGAAAAAGCTGTTCTATCACTGTTAAGTCACTGTAGTGTGAAGCATAAATAATATTATTAGAATATGACAAAATTGCAATGTTAGATCGCTGAAAAATAATGACGATCATAATGACAATAACATGAAGTGAAGTGTGTAATTTCTGTTTATTTTGCACATTCAGGGTTTTGGATTGGCTGAAATGTGTTTGAAGAGAGAAACTAAAACAAGGTACCAAGGTAAAAAGATAAATATACAGTGAGGAAAAAAATTATTTGATCCCCTGCTGATTTTGTATGTTTGCCCACTGACAAAGAAATGATCAGTCTATAATTTTAATGGTAGGTTTATTTGAACAGTGAGAGACAGATTAACAACAACAACAAAAAATCCATAAAAATGCATTTCAAAAAAGTTATAAATTGATTTGCATTTTAATGAGTCAAATAAGTATTTGACCCCTTCGCAAAACATGACTTGGTACTTGGTGGCCAAACCCTTGTTGGCAATCACAGAGGTCAGATGTTTCTTGTAGTTGGCCACCAGGTTTGCACACATCTCAGGAGGGATTTTGTCCCACACCTCTTTGCAGATCCTCTCCAAGTCATTAAGGTTTCGAGGCTGACGTTTGGCAACTCGAACCTTCAGCTCCCTCTACAGATATTCTATGAGATTAAGGTCTGGAGATAGGCCACTCCAGGACCTTAATGTGCTTCTTTTTGAGCCACTCCTTTGTTGACTTGGCCGTGTGTTTTGGGTCATTGTTATGCTGGAATACCCATCCACGACCCATTTTCAATGCACTGGCCCTGATGGTACATAGCCTCGTCCATCATCCCTTTGATGCGGTGCAGTTGTCCTGTCCCCTTAGCAGAAAATCACCCCCAAAGCATAATGTTTCCAGCTCATGTTTGACGGTGGGGATGGTGTTCTTGGGGTCATAGGCAGCATTCCTCCTCCTCCAAACACGGCGAGTTGAGTTGATGCCAAAGAGCTCGATTTTGGTCTCATCTGACCACAACACTTTCACCCAGTTCTCCTCTGAATCATTGGCAAACTTCAGATGTGCTTTCTTGAGCAGGGGGACCTTGCGGGTGCTGCAGGATTTCAGTCCTTCACAGCGTAGTGTGTTACCAACTGTTTTCTTGGTGACTATGGTCCCAGCTGCCTTGAGATCATTGACAAGATCCTCCCCTGTAGTTCTAGGCTGATTCCTCACGGTTCTCATGATCATTGAAACTCCACAAGGGGGGATCTTGCATGGAGCCCCAGGCCAAGGGAGATTTGATTGACAGTTATTTTGTGTTTCTTCCATTTGCGAATAATTGCACCGTTGTCTCCTTCTCACCAAGCTGCTTGGCGAAGGTCTTGTAGCCCATTCCAGCCTTGTGTAAATCTACAATCTTGTCCCTGACTTCCTTGGACAGCTCTTTGGTCTTGGCCATGGTGGAGAGTTTGGAATCTGATTGGTTGATTGCTTCAGTGGGCAGTTGTCTTATATACAGGTAACAAACTGAGATTAGGAGCACTCCCTTTAAGAGAGTGCTCCTAATCTCAGCTCCTTACCTGTATAAAAGACACCTGTGAGCCAGAAGTCTTGCTGACTGATAGGGGATCAAATACTTCTTTGACTCATTAAAATACAAATCAGTTTATAACTTTTTTGAACTGCTTTTCTGGATTTTTTTTTGTTGTTATTCTGTCTCTCACTGTAAAAATAAACCTACCATTAAAATTATAGACTGATAATTTCTTTGTCAGTGGGCAAACGTACAAAATCAGCAGGGGATCAAATAATTTTTTCCTCTATTGTATGTGTGTGTGTAGTTTTAACCGAAGAACTAAAAATAACTAAAACAAAAATCTATTGTATAAAGAAAACTACTGTATATGGACGATAAAACAAAAACTATGGACATTAAAAATCACAAAAACTTTAAAATTAAAATGTATTATTAAATATATTATAAAAATAACATTTCTTATTACATTAACAGTGAACAATAGGTTACAGTACTTATTCATCTTTATTAACATTAACAAAAAAAAAAAAAACTGTTCATTGTTAGTTCATGTTAACTCAGGTCCATTAAATAATATTAACAGATATAGCTTGTTTTTAATAATGATTTAGCAAATTTTGAAATTAATGTTAAGATCAACATTAAGGTAAGTGTTTTTTTATTATAGTTAACAAATGTTAATAAATCTTACTGTAAAGTGTAAAGTAAAATATTTAAAATTTAAACACAAGCTCTCAGTGGCACTAAAGTAACACTGAAAAGGACATCGTCCAGATCTCCTTTGTTCAAGGTGAGAAAACGCAGCCTTTTTCATTTGGCTTCTTGCTATAATAGCTAGCAATTTTGCGCCTGTGGCAATGTGTCCACATTCACAGCTAAATAACAGTTTTACATCACCGAGAGGATGTACACTAGACCATTCGAAGCCCTAAATACTTGAGTGCGATTCAGTCCATTTGCCTGAATCAGCTCTCAACGTCTTCAATTTGAGAAAGGCTATTTGGCTCAGTGAGTACAGAGGGAGATAATTGAATAGCATTCGTACTTATTTTTCATGTTGCCATGAGGGAGCTGTAAAACACTCTCTGAAGGCTTCTTTCACTCTGGTGCAAAGCATATTCATTAAAGAGAGATGGGCACATCATATTAGGGTTGCAGCAGGTTTCCGCGGAGGTACACGGCTCATTGTTTAGATTGAAATGTGCCAAGGACAGTTTGCAAGATCAACCTACATTTAGAAGTGGGCTGTGTATTAGCCTTTTTTTGACTCATGTTAGAGTAATGATTTGAAATGATACCTCAAATCGTGCTGTTTGTTAACGCTGAAGACTGGAGTAATGATGTTGAAAATTCAGTTTTGCCATCGCTGGAATAAATTACATTTCAAAATGATTAAAATAGAAAACATTTTCATTGATATCATTAATAATATAATATTTCATGATTAATAAGTAATACAAGTCTTACTGATCCTAATCTTTTGAACAGCAGTGTATGATCTGTTACCGTTATCCTGTCTTCTTTCTACGAGGTCACGGCGATGAGATTTAGGTTTGCTGTTTTCTTCTCTCTCTCCGTTCTGTTGGAAAGTGACATTTCTCAGTTGACAGATGTTATGCTGTGTTCACTCTTTTTTCTTTCTGACATTCTCACTTCCTTTGGTGTGTGCTGGTAATTTTCATCGGTTTTAAGGCTCTTCATTTACCCGTGATCTTTCAGGGAGAGTAAAAGCCGGCTGATGGTTTTCTGGAACAAGTTTATCTCTGACTCTCCCTCAGGCCTTCCCTGCAAATCAAAAGAGTCCTTTCAAGTTTGTCACAACATTTCCAGGCCAATGCAACAAGCAGAAGTACCAAATCATTTTACGCTAGCGGGGTTAGATTGTACAGTCTTCATGAAACACCTTGACTGTGTCTTTCATTATTATCAAGAGGAAAACACTGACTCGCTTTGCAACAGGCTAGTTTATATATTCCCCACACAGAGCTCACTGCTGCTTTAGTTGATTGACATGAGAGCATATTAATTGAGCTGAAGCACTGTCATCATTGAGTCCTCTCGTCTTATTACAGCAGAGGATGAGTTAGGTGTCGGCGGTAATAAGAATTGGCTTAGTTGGAGACATAGCATTTTCTAAAATGTCTTGGTATGCTGAAGCATTTAGATTTCCCTTCACTGGAAGTAAGGGGCCCAGCCTGGCCCCTGAAAAACAGCCCCATGCCATTATCCCTCCTCAACCAATCTTTACAGTTGGCACAATGCAGTCAGGCAGGTAAAATTCTCCTGCCATCTGCCAAACCCAAACTTGCCCATCACACTCGTTACTCCACAGAACTGGTTTCCGCTGCTCCAGAGTCCAGTGTTTACACCACTTTACACCACTCCATTCAACGCTTGGCATTGTACTTGATGATGTGAGGCTTGCATGCAGGTTTTTTGTGTGTGTGTATGCTGATATTAATGCCATTGGAATTTTGGAACTCTTCAGCTATGGAATCAGCAGAGTGTTGACTATTTTTACGCACCATGTGCTTCAGCACTCTGTGACCCTGCTCTGTGACATTACATGGTCTTTCACTTTGTGGCTGAGTTGCTGCTGTTCCTAAATGCTTCCACTTTCCAATAATACCATTTACAGTCGAACCCAGACTCACCCATCAGACTGACAAAAAGAGTGACATGATTCGCCACTCTAGAGAACAGGTTTCCACTGCTCCAGAGTCCAGTGGTAGCATGCTTTACGTCACTCCATCTGACACCTGGTATTGTACTAGGTAATGTGAGACTTGCGAGGGGCTGTTTGACCATGGAAACCCTTTCCATGAAGCTCCTGCTGCAGTTTTTGTGCCTATATTAATGTCAGTGGAAGTTTGGAAATCTTCAGCTATAGAATCAGCAAAAGGTTGGAGCTCCTGTCGCAGTATTTGTGCTGATATTAATGTCAGTACAAGTTTTAAACTCTTCAGCTATGGAATGCAACTGGTGATTTTTACGCACAATGCGTCTCAGCAATCTTTGACATTACATGATCTTTCACTTCGTTGCTGAGTTGCTGCTGATCCTAAACACTTCCACTTTCCAATAATACCACTTACAGTCGAACCCAGGCTCACCTATCAGACCGACAAAGAGAGAAGCTTGATTCATCACTCCACAGAACTGGTTTCCACTGCTCCAGAGTCCAGTGGCATTGCGCTTTACATCACTCCATCCGACGCTTGGTATTGTACTTGGTGATGTGAGGCTTGCAAGCAGATGCTCAGCCATGGAAACCCATTCCATGAAGCTCCTGCTGCAGTTTTTCTGCCTATATTAATGTCAGTGGAAGTTTGGAACTCTTCAGCTATGGAGTCAGCAGAGCGTTGGTGACTTTTATGCACCAGAAGTCTCAGCCGCAGCACTCGGTGACCCTTTTCTTTGACTTTGTGGTCTTCCGATTCATGGCTGAGTTCCTGCTGTTCCTAAATGCTTCCACTTTCTAATAATACCACTTAAAGAAGTCCGCGATCTAGCAGAGGTGAAATTTCACAAATTGATAAATTATTGCAAAGCTGGCATCCTATTACAGTACCACGTTGAGCTTTTCAGAATGACCCTTTTTTCATAAATGTGACCCTGGACCACAAAACCAGTCATAAGTAGCACGGGTATATTTGTAGCAATAGCCAACAATACGTTGTATGGGTCAAAATGATAGATTTTTCTTTTATCCCAAAAATCATTACATTTCCATTTAGTCATTTAGCAGATGCTTTTATCCAAAGTGACTTACAAATGAGGACAATGGAAGCAATCAAAATCAACAAAAGAGCAATAATATGCAAGTGCTATAACAAGTCTCAGTTAGCCTAATGCAGTACACGTAGCAAGTTTTTTAATTATATAATAAATAAAAAGAAAACAGATAAAATAAAAAAAGAACAGAGTAAGCTAGTGTTAGAGGTCTTTTTTGCTTTTGTTAATTGTATAATAAATAAAAAGAAAACAAATACATAGAATAAAAAAAGATTAGAGAAGCTAGTGTTAGTTTTTTTTTTTTTTTTTAAGAAAACAAGCAGTTAGTAAATGAATAGAGTGCAAGTCTAAAAGGGGCAAGTTTTTTATTGTTAAGTTTCATTAGGATATTAAGTAAAGATCATGTTCCATGAAGATATTTTGTAAATCTCCTACCGTAAATATATCAAAACTTAATTTCTGATTAGTAATATGCATTGCTAAGAACTTAATTTGGACAACTTTAAAGATGATTTTCTCAATATTTGGATTTTTTTTGCACCTTCAGATTCCAGATTTTCAAATAGTTGTATCTCGGCCAAGTATTGTCCTCTCCTAATCTATCCTAATCCATTTCGAAAAATTGACCCTCATGGTTTTGTGGTCCAGGTTCACAAATGCTTGTAAATGCAGACTGGCTAGGTGCTTGATTTTATACACCTATGGCAATGGGTCTGATTGAAACACCTTCAATAATTCAATAATTAAGAGGTGTATCCCAATACTTTTGTCCATACAGTGTATATTCCCCACACAGTGCTCATCGCTGCTTTAGTTGATTGACATGACAGCATATTACTTCAGCTGAAGCACTGTCATCATTGAGTCCTCTAGTCTTATTACAGCAGAGGATGAGTTACGTGTCGGCGGTAATAAGAACTGGCTTCATGACATTTCATTACAAAGCCTATAACGTGAATTTCACACAGCATTTCTGCTCCCGTGGAAAGACAGGTGTCACCTTCTGACTAGTTTCTGCCTCTCCGGCAGTGTGAATGAGTTTCTTTCTGGTTCAGCTCTGTAGACCGCTGACCGTGGACATTTATTACATGCTACCGGGTGGTTTTGGGCGAAGTGCTTTCACTTTCCCGCCCCCCCCCCACAGTTCCCATAATTCATATCGCCGCTCTTGCTTTTTAAACAGGCCTTTCATACGTGACCTTGACTTACATCCATCACGTTGACATTTCGAGTGCGAGACTGGGCCTCACAAAAGGGAAATGCTTTTTGGCTCTTGCCTGGGTGTGAATCACCAGCGAGCATTTTTAATTACCTCAATCTCATTTACACCCACAAGCACTATAAAAAAAAAGGTATGGTGGCAGCAAATGCATGCAAGCTGTAATTATCTATAAAAGCTTTTCACGATTGATAGGAGCGAAATGGTGGCTTTTTTTTTTTCTTGTATTCTCTCGATAGGCCACTCTGAATTGACTGCGGTTAGACTATGACATTTTGTGAGAAAAGATGACATGGGCCTGTGCCAAACGCATAGAAAAAAGAGATGGTTTAATGATAATCTGCTGCTTAAATGAGGTCGTTATGTGGCCAGGGGAGGTTAGGTAAATAGAGCCCCTAATGAGCTTCCATTTTAATAGCGCCCATTGCATGGCATTCTGGGTGATATTATGATACAACGCAAAGGAGGAGCGAACGCATGGGTCACTGCATGAGTTTCCAAACAAGTAACATCAAAACTACAGCTTCAATATTACCCAAACGTACCTCTAGTCACTACATACGAGTCTAAGCTGGTGAGCGAGAACTCTGTGAGTCCGCTGTGAACACATCTGCTGATGTCAGCAGGTGGCTGAGCTCAAACTGCTTGGTGCCGTTTGCTCAGGAAATGACAGAGTCTTCTGAAGACTCTTGGGTGGATGTGGAGTGTTCATCTGGAAATCTGACCCATGATACAGAGATTTGTAGAGTTTAGTTTCATGATAAACTCTTTGCCTTGTATGTGATAGAATACGTATCATTGAGTGCCTGTGTTTTATAATTAGTTTTTTCTCAAATTCTAATATTATCAGTAGGTAAGTACCATTTCATTAGATTTTGCCTTTATTATTATTATTATTGTATTAACTGTCTAATATATTTATAATAATAAGTGGTGTATTATTATTATTATTATTATTATTATTATTACTACTACTACACAAAACGTTTCAGTTAACATCATAGCCCAGAACTGTGAACCAGACATAGTAATAAAATATTATAAAATAATATTTAAAAAATCTATATATAACTCACTATATAAATTATATAAACAATTATGATTTATAGAGTTAAACAGTTAATTTATAAAGTTGTTATTATTATTTGTACAATTGTATATAAAGTACAAAAGGTGCACATCTGTACATATTATTTATTCTTGATATTATATATTCATATATGATCTGCTGGAACACTTGGCAAATAAAGCTCATCTGATATTATTATTATTGTTGCTATTTTTATTAAAGCTCATCTGATATTATTATTATTATTATTATTATTATTATTATTATGACCAAACTAAATGTTTTCTTAAAAAATTGCAAGAGGGTAAAATGGCACCAAACTTACAAGTGAACATTCTCATTTTTAGAGCATACATTTAAAATAAAATTAAATATAAAATTAAATTAAATATAAAAATAAAAATAAAATAAAATAATAAAATGCGAGAAACCAAGTAAGTAGACTATTGACTGGTATTTCTGCACACTTTTGTTTAATAAAGAGCATCAGGGACAGGTGCAGCTAATATGCACTAACAAACATTATGCTGGTGAGATTTACTTCAGAGACTGAAATCTGCATGCGGTTTGGAGTCTCAGCAGTAATTATAAGGAGTAAATGTAAACAAGCTTTTAATCATTGTTTGTGTGACTGCCTGCTTCTGTTATCACTGATGCACGTGGAGAGTTCAAATGTAGGTCTGATTAAGTTTAGTGTTAAGCTTTTTGAAGCAAAAAGGCGAGTTCTAGCCATAGACCATGGGTTTGGTGAAGACACTGGCAGACGTTGAGTCGATCTCAGTAATCAAGGCTTTCCTTCCCCATATGCTCTCATTGGAGAGAAGATTGGAGCAGTTCTGTATTTATCACCGGGAATTTGCAGAACATAGGGATATAAAGGCTCATCTCTAATAATCTGGTACTTTATGTGGTTTTTAGCTCATATCAGGGAAGCATAATCTGCCATAGAGTCAACGTAAGACAGCATCTGACTGCAGTATTTCTGAATTAAATGGGATTTTCAGTAAGAAAAGTTTAAGGCTAGGCTTGATTTGGTTTATGGGCATTTATTTTCATTTGTTTATCCATCCATCCATCCATACGTCTGTAGTTCATAAAGCTAATGCATCCAATATTTTATTTTATTTTAAAATTAATATTAGCTAATTCTAGAAAATACAAATGTGGTTATTTTAGTTTATTTATTTTTATAATTTTTATTTTTTTATTTTTTTATTTTATTTTATCTTATTTGTTTTGTTTTATTTGTGCTAATATATAAAAAATGCAAATATGGTTATTAAACTATTGTGCACACAATTTTGCAACATTTTAACTTCATCATTCATTCTGTCCATAGTTTATAAAACTAATATCCAATATTTTTTTAAATTTAATTTAATTTATTTTTTGTTTTTTGTTTTGTTTTGTTTTTTATTTTATACTCATATTGGCAAATAATAGAAAATACAAATATGGTTATTTATTTTATTTTATTTCATTCTAATATTAGAAAATGTATATTTGTGTACTAATAAATTGTACACACAATTTTTTACACAAAATTCATTCATTCATTCATTCCACAAAGATCCATGGAAAGTGCTGTAAGGAAGTAAATATTAATTATTATTTATTGATTTCAAACCACAAGTCTTAAATTACCTTGAGGCCATCTAGATAAAATTGCTTTGTGGGTTTGGTTTTGCGGGATGTGGTTTCGACTGCTGCTTTATAAAACCCCTGTTCAGCATGGTGTACAATTACCTGTAAAAAGGTAATTGGACCTCCTGATCATGGCTGTGCTTGAATTAACAGTAAATGGCAAACGATTCCTCGATTACAAAAGCACACCGCAGCCCTATAACCGCAGCAGAACTACTATATTCCCTTGAAGTGCTGCTGTTTGTGGACTGTGCCGCGGTACATCCGCTTCCTCCTGACTTAATCCTGTTAGGGAGCCACTACAGGAGGCAGGTCTCCATGCTCTCCAAAAACGCCTTCAACTGCGAAATCTGCTCCCACTCCACATTAAATATGGAATCAGGATGAATTATACAAAGCAGCTGCTCATCTGACATGCCATTATAGGTAAAAGAATCTTTCAGTACACCTGTTTCCAATTTGAGAGGCCCGTGACGCCTCATTTTGGCAATGTCTGAGGCTTCACGTGGGATTAAACCCGCATACATTATTGATAAATGATCTCCTCCATTTCTATAAATCCTTCTTTTTACTTAAACCACTGGATTGTATGAAATTCCACCGTTTTCATTCATTGCTTAGGCTTTGAAACAACTTTTTAGTCATACCTCAGAGATGCAACCAAAGTTAGACATTAAATTCAGCGTTTGCTTATTCTTTTGAAGTTTTGCCGTTTGTGGATAGTACTGCTTTGCAAATCCGATCAATAGGCCTACTTTAAATTTTGCTCACCGTTACATTATTTATTGCATCTGGAGCAACTTTGGCATGTCAGCATTTCACCTGAGGCGTCGTTTGCATAAACGCTGGCATTTTTAAATGCCAGTCTGAAATTAAGGCATCTTATGAACTCATTTACAAGAGACAGATGTCCATAAAGTTTATTAGTAGAAATTTATTATTAGAAATGTTTATGATGGAGGCGGTTCACATCTTAACGCTCTCTCCTTGGCCTCTCTGATCTCAGTATTAGGCTGAATCCCAATTTGCACTTCTACTACACACTGAAATGCTTTGCTGGTACTGGGACATATGGCCACATCATTAAATTACCTTGGTATCCCAAACCTTTGTCTCACACCAGTTGTTTTCGCATGCAAGCCTTTTAAAATATTTATTTATTTATTTAGAGTTACTTTATTGTTGATATATATATTTAATAATAATAATAATAATAATAATAATAATCAAAAATGCAAGTCAAAATTCATAGTAATAAAAATTCAAAGAATAATTCTGTCCTTCTTAAATATATAAATGCAATAGAAGTTATTATATAACATTTATACTACAACTATTACTACTAATAATGTTAAACTTTTTTTTTTTTTAAGTGCTAGATATATGTTTTTTATTTAGGTTGATGTTGTTGTTTTTACTTAGTAAATAAGTTTAATGCTTTAATGCTAAAACATGTTTATATTAGAACATATGTTCTAATAATAATAATAGTAATAATGTTATTATATATATAATATTCAATATAAGTTCTTATATGCAATTTTCCAAAATTAAGATGTCAACATTATTGTAATATTTTATCGACATTTTTATTAATATTTTATTTATCATATAACATTATAACATCATATAACATTATTGTATAATATTTTATTATTATTTTCTTTTCACAATTCTGGGTATGTTTTTTGTGTAGTAGTAGTAATAATAATACTATATAATAATAATAATAATATAGTTCTTATATGAAATGTAAAAAAATAATACATTTATTATTATTATTATTATTATTACCATCATCATGTTTTTAATAATGATAATAATAATAATATATTTACATGCTATATATGTTCTTGTATGAAATTTCCAAAATTATTATTATTATTATTATTATTATTATTATTGGTGTGGTAAAAAATTATTTAAAATGCTAAATAATGTTTTATTTTCTTGAACTGAACTCTACGCCACTTGATCAACACTGTAGCACACTACAGTATTATGTTTATTGTTTGTAGTATGGATAGCACGTGTATTGGGATGCAGCAGTCAGGAAACACAGGCCTGCGTCTCACGAAGGCCTTTTGACCGTCAGTCAAGCAGGATGCTTAAAGACTGCATCTTCCTCAGGAAGAGAAATCCCCTAACCAGCTCTCTCCACACTGGCTGAAGGCTTTCTGTTTGATCTCGCACAGAGCCTTGTGGTAAAGAAAACTTCAAATCCTCTTTTCTCCGTCCTGCCGGGCCTCTTCATCAACTCACCCATCCAGCAGCGAGGTACAGGAACCAGGAAGGAGATGGAGAGATCCTGGACAAGGGAAGTGCCAGAGAATGATTTGTAAACATTTCACTCTGCAGGCTTTAAGTGTAGTTTACACAGTGTGTGTGGATGGAAGTGTGTTTACCGGTGTGAAGATCTGATCTCTCACAGAGACTCTTCTCCTGAGCTGAGATGCTGCAGACCATCTTGAGGCAAGCAGTGATGTAGCAAGCAAAGAAGGCAAGTATTCTTACTGAACCTGAAATAGTTTTGAGATGCCAGAGTTCAGATGCCATTCAGATATCTTTGTCCGTTATGTTGCAGCTCTTTTTTTTTTGTGAGTTTTGACATCTTTTTTCAGTCCATTGCGCTCCATCGAGCTATTTTTGAATGCAAGAACTTGCCTGTGAATGCTTCCTAAAAAATGCATCTGATGAACATCAAAGTGGCCTATTTATTCAAGGAATCCTCTTAAAACTAGTCGTTCAGGCACCCGCATTCACTGCAAAAAAATGATTTTCTTCCTCAATATTTTTGTCTCGTTTTTTCAGTGCAAATATCTAAACATTGCTAAATCAAGATGCAGTTACTTGAGAAGCAAAATAACAAGTAGCGTTTTCTGAAAATGTGTCAAAATCGTGTGGGGTGAGGAAAAATTACTTGTTTTCCTTTTAAAATAAGTTTATTTTTCTTACCGCATTGTCAGATATTCTTGTTTTAACATAGTCACTTGATTTTGATCAATTTTGCAGAAAATAAAGAAATAGTTCACCCAAAAATTTTAATTTGACATTTGCTCACCCTTGCCATCCAAGATGTAGATGAGTTTGTTTGTTCATCAGAACAGATTTGGAGAAATGTAGCATTGCATTACTTGCTTAACAATGGATCCTCTTCAGTGAATGGGTGCCGTCGGAATAAGAGTCCAAACAGCTGATAAAAACATCACAACAATCCACAAGTAATCCACATGACTCCTGTCCATCAGTTAATGACTTGTGAAGTGAAAAACTGGATGTTTGTAAGAAACAAATCCATCATGAAGGCTTTTAAACCTGAAACAGTCACTTCTAGCTGAAATACAAGTCCGTAATCCATAATATTTTCACTTCCTCCACTGAAAAAGTCCATTTCCTGTTGTCCTCTCACCACCATATTTATTTAGAACTGTTTTGGCTCGTAAACAGTGCTTGTTCTGTGCATATTTCTCTCCTGATTCAGATGAGACTACTTTTTCACTGGAGAAAGCAACATTATGGATAGAGATATCGTATTTTAGCCAGAAGTTACAGTTTAAAGTTAAAACATCTTAATGATGGATTTGTTTCCTACAAACACTCAACTTTTGGCTTCACATGACAATAATTGCTCAACTGGCATCATGTGGATTATTTGTGGATAATTGTGATGTTTTTATCAGCTGTTTGGACTCTCATTCTGACGGCACCCATTCACTGCAGAGGATCCATTGGTGAGCAAGTAATGTAATGCTAAATTTCTCCAAATCTGTTCTGAGGAAGAAACAAACTCATCTACTTCTTTCACAAGTTTCCCAGATGATTTTGTGTGAAACTAAACTTTTTTTTCAGGTCTAGTCCCAACATATTCTGTAATTGTAGCACCTGGTTTAGCTTTAAAACAGTTGTTTGTTTTACTCTTAAAACCCCAAACAATATGTTGGCACACATATGTGTTTTGCTCTTAAAAGCTGCGTGGAAATGGCTGCTGCTTGTTGTTCATTAAGGTTTATTGTTTCTCCGAGGTTCACTCTCTCTCATTGGAAGGGACCTCCATTAGTAAGTCAGCAGGAGTTTGACCCATGAGGCACTTAACAGCTTTTACAGTTGACAGTTACAATGCTGGCTGTAAAAAAAGAGGCAGGTGTGTTTTATTGTTGGTTTTTGGACCTCATGCGTAATGGGTGGGTTTGTTTTCACAGGCGCCGATATTCCTACCGCTGAATACTCCTGGGCGCCCCGTACCCCCGCCCCTCTGGGTGACCTTTAGCCAGTGCCGAGCGTCTGTCTTCCTCCGCAGGGGTGCCAGGGCTTCTCTCGCTGGTGATAATGACTGTTATCATGGCCAGAGAGCTGGCGAGAGGGACAGTGAGAAGTACAGAGAGCCAGAGAGAAGAGCTCGGGGTTACTGCAGGAGAAAACTACTGCTCAAACGCTCAGTTACTCAGTCTTCAATAAGGTTAAAAAAAAAAAGAGCAGCCAAACAAAAACTCCACTTGAAGTCAGGTTGAACTTGAAATATACAATATAATAAATAGAAAACTTTAATACTAATAACACCAATATTATGGTGTCTAAAGTTACAGTACAATAACTGTACAAATATGACTTTTATGCTTTTAGGTTAACTTCACAAGAAACATACATTTTAAATTTATTATTATACCGTCCAGAGTTCATGCAGTTAATGTATCTAGCTTTATTTTATTTATTGTATTTATTTTATTATTAATTAGGAACTGAAATGGGCATTTACTTTCATTTGTTCGTTCGTTCGTCCATCCATTCATTCATTCATTCTGTCCTTAGTTTATAAAGTTAATGTAATGTATTTTTAAGTTATTTATTTTAATTTTAAGTTATTTATTTATTTATTCATTTTTTTTATTTCGTATAATTTAAATGATTGCATGTCCGTACACTATCATTCAAAAGTTTGGGGTTGATAAGATTTTATTTTTATTTTTATTTAAATAAATAAAAAATGAATAGTTTTATTCAGCAAGGGTGCATTAAAATTGATTCAGTTAAATTTTAATTAAATACTGTTCTTTTGAATTTTCTATTAATCAAAGAATCCTGAAAATCAATCAGTCAATCATGGTTTCCACAACAATATTAAACAGCATAACTGTTTTCAGCATTTATACTACCACTACTGCTCCTACTACCATTACTACTACTAGGCCTACTAATAATAATAAATGTTTCTTGAGCAGCAAATTAGCATATTATAATGATCTATGAAGGATCATATGAGATCCTGAAGACTAATGATGTTGAAAATTCACCTTTGCATCACAGGAATACATTACATTTTAAAATATATTAACATAGAAAACAGTTATTTTAAATAGTAATAATATTTCAAAATATTGGTGTATTTAAATCAAATAAATGCAGCCTTGGTTAGCATAAGAGACTTCTTTTAAAAATATTAAAACGCTGTTTATTCTTACCTGACTGCTGTTGAACAGTAAAGTAAAATTCTATTCTGTTCTATTTGAAAGTTTGAAAGTCTGAAAGAATGAAAGAAAGAAAGAACGAAAGAATGAATAGGCCCCCCTCTCCCTTTCACCCCTTACAAGGAATTCATATCTCATTGCAGAATTCAGACGCTGGTCAGTCAGTTAAATTGAGTTCAAAGAGTTCATTCGAACACGTTAGCAATTAAAACTAAATTAAACCGTCTCCAAGATGTTTTTGCATAAAAGGAAACTTGTTGTGACTTCTAAAGACAGAGATGAAGAGGAAGACAGCCAGAGCTAAAACTGAGTCATGAACGTCGAGAACTCTTCAACGCTCTTTAGTTTCCCTGCTTAAGTGCTCCACTTTCCCCTCGCTAACTAAGCCAAATACCGAGAGGAAAAATAAATCTCCTCTGATACATCAAACACTTCCAGAAAAGCCTCTCGCACGCTCTCCTCCTTCATCAACATCAGCCGTCTAATTAAACCTTCCCTCAATCTGCAGTCTCCTCCCCTGATTCAGGTGGCGTAACCTCACGGCGTGACTCCTCCGTTCGGTCGACTCCTATGTGTACTATTTTCGGCTGTTCTTCCCTCTCTAGCCAGCGAACGAGCCATTTTTCATTCTCCGCCGCCACAAAGGTGAAACTCAATAAATGTCAGACTCCCCATGGGCCCGCGTTTGTGGAGCGATCATACATTTAGAGCTTGCAATTATGTCAAAGCACCAAAATTAATGAAATGCCATTCCACGTGAGACCTCTCTTCATTTACATAATATTAATTTCACTCAGGACACTTCCATATTGCTGCAGTCACATTTCACGGCACATTACAGTATTCCAGACACTCGTTAAACTTCCAGCGTGGAGGCAGGTTGTTTATTTCCACATGTCACGCGCTCATTTTTCATGAGTGTATTACTGAAGTGTTGCACTCAGGTGCACTTGCTTTTCACTCAGCGTTTTAAGGCTAAAGCGGGCCGTCTGGTAAATCCCGTGGGACGCGCTACAGTATGCGATTGTTTCTGAGCTTTTGGTTAGTGGTTTCCTGTGTTTAAAGGAATAGTTCACACAAAAATGTAAATTTGCTTAATATGTACTCACTCTCAGGCCTTCCAAGATGTAGAGGAGTTTTTTTCCTCATCAGAACAGATTTGGAGAATTTTTGCATCACTGGTTCGCCAATAAATCCTCTGCAGTGAATGGGTGCCGTCAGAATGAGAGTCCAAACAGCTGATAAATACTTCACAATTGTCCACACCACTCCAGTCCATCAATTAACATCTTGTGAAGCCAAACGCTGTGTTTGTAAATAAATCCATCATTAAAACATTTTAAATTCATTTTTGAAGTCACTTCTGGCCAAAATACCAGTCCGTAATCCATAATAACGATTCCTCCACAGAAAAGGTCAATCCCCTGTTGTCCTCTCACCAAAATCCACCAACATGTTTGTTTAGAATTGTTTTTAAACAGTATAAACAGTGCTTGATCTGTGCATATTTCTATCCCGATTCAGATGTGACAACTTTTGTCACTGGAAAAAGCAATATTGTGGATACAGGACTTGTATTTTAGCGTGAAGCAACAGTTTTAAAGTTCAAAATGTCTAAATGATGGATTTGTTTTTACAAACATGCAGCTTTTCACTTCATAAGATCTTAATTGATGGACTGGAAAGGTTTAGATTACTTTTGGATAATTGTGATTTCTACTATTTCTATCAGCAGTTTGGACTCTCATTCTGACGGCACCCATTCACTGCAGAGGATCCATTGGTGATCCAGTGATGTAATGCTAATTTATTTTTTTGTTTGTTTTTTCAAATCTATTCTGATGAAGAAACAAACTCATCTACATCTTAGATGGCCTGAGGAAGAATACATTCTAAGCAAGTTTTCACTTTTGGATGAAATGGAGATGAGGGTTGAAAAGGCGAAAGCTTTATATCCCACACTGCCATCATCTCTGGCCTCAGAGCAGCCTGACCTGTGGAGAACAGAGCTCCCCCGTGCTCTGCTGGGTCTTCAGGGACTTGCTCTGATCCTGAGAGCTAGAGTAACCTGCCTTAACCACATTAGTTAAGTCTTGACCTGTTGGGAACGAATGGGACTCATTATAGAGCTTAAAATATATATACATTCATGTTTTCAAAGTGGCAGCTTGCACTCAAATGATTTTAAGCTCTATAATGAGATAATATATATAGTTAATGTAGGGATGTCAATTGCAAATGCTGCTGCTAAAAAAGAAACCCCTCATTGCTTTTAATTTATTTCTTTGTACTTTATTACTGTTTGCTTGAATGAATCCTTGGAGAACTGTGTTCATTTGGCTTCCAATACTTGCAGGGCACATTCCATTGTTTTAATTTAATTTATTGTATATTGTGATATCGTGACAAGCCTCAAGTTCAGCGCATTAAGGAAACCTTGAAGCGATAATATGAAAGGGACTTTTGTGCTGAGATAGAAAATGACTGTTTATCACTATGTTTACTATTTATTTATTTTATTTTTTTCTGAGGTATGAAGGTCTTTGCAGGTTAGGTGAAGTGTTTTGAATCCAGTACCAAAGGGAAGAGGATAGTGTTTATCACAAAAAGCGATTGTATAATTTCAGAAGACCTAAAATATAGGACTGTTTTGTCATTTTTTGGAAATTAATATCTGTGGTTTCTTTGAACGTTGATTGAAAAATACATGTTTGAGTCTTTAAAAAATCTATTTATGTTTCCACATTGCATTGAAATTCAATTCATTAGCATTAGTTAATGCATTCAGCAATGTACACATTTTTTAACAGCATTTATTAATGTATATTTTGTGTTCATTTATAAATATACAGTACTGTCTAAAAGTTTGGTGTCAGTAATATGTTTATTTATTTATTTTGAGAAATTAATTCTTTGATTCAACAAGGATGTACTGAACTGGTCAAAAGTAACAGTAAAGACATTTAAAATATTACAAAGGATTAATATTTCAAATAAATGCTATTCTTTTGAACGTTCTATTTATGAAATAAACCTGAAAAATCACAAAATATTAAGCAGCACAACTGTTTCCAACACAGATAATAAATCAGCATATTTGAATGATTTCTGAAGGACTGGAGTACAATATTTATCACCGTTTCTTTTCCCATATTTTTGATCACATAAATGCAGCCATGAGAGACTTCTTTCAAAAGCCTTAGTCTTTACAAAAACAGTCTCTTTCCGTTATTGTAATGTAGATTTAAATGTTAAAAATGAATTTTTATATATTTTATGATATTTAATGCATTAACCAGTGTAGTTTATTATAAATTGTCCTATCCTATTTCTTTTTTTTAAACAGAAGAAAATAAGTCGCACAGGTTTGGAACGACATGGGTGAGAAAATTGACAATATCACGCATGTTTTTTCTCCATGTCTCCTTTCCATTATTTTTCCTGTCATGAGAATGCAGTTATTGTGTCAGTATTCAGTCACAGAAGGCGCTTTACTCTCGGTAGCGCGTCCTCCTATAATGAGAGTATCTGTGGAGTAAATGCAGGCAGATGACAGTTGGTCCTCAGCGCTGGGGCTTCCCTGGCGTAAACAGGCTCCGTGTGATTCCAGGGGCCCGTAGACAGGCGCTTCATTACCATCTGTGTCCTGAGAGAACCTCCTTCATAATTAATGTTTCCATGATGGATTACACGCTCTGCCTTCGAACACTGCTGACTCCTACTCGTTTTTGTTTTTTTTCGGCAATACAATTTAATTGACGTGTTTGCTTTCCACCTCCTCCTGACGACGAAGTGGATTCGTGGGAGCATTTGATGATTAAAACGTCCCGTGATGTACAGCTGCCGAGGACCGGGGGGTGTTAGAGGAAATTAGTTTAATGCTTTGCTTCACCCTAATGTTCTTTAAACAATGCTGGATGGTCCTGAAAAATGACGCTCTGTATTGCAGACTTCATAGGTGGCTTCATCCAGCTTTTTTGCATTAATCAACAGCATCGTTACTGATGCAGAGAGCCGAGTCAGCAAAATCAAGCCTTGAAGTTCACTGATGCTGTTCGCTGGCCATTTGTTCACGTCAAAGAATAGTAAAACACTGTGGTCTGATACATATGGATTATTATAATGCGGCGTTAAAATAACTTCAGCACAATTTCACCGTGGTTACTGTAACTCAAGTGGCTTATGGCTTTAATAAGCTGTAATACAGTATGATAAAAGACAGCAATGTTTAAGAAATAGTTACATTGTAATTAGTAATAATTGAAATAAATCTTCCATTAATATAACTGTTTATGATTGCCAAGCAGCTCAGTTGTAGTAGTCTCGTCTAATCAGAATTTAGTGTTAAAATGATCTCTTTTATATATAAAAATATAAAGATCTGACAGTCTTCGTCAAAGAAAAACAAAGCTCTTGTTTTGTGTTGATGTGTGAGATCATTTGCATATTTTGTCAGTTGATCAGGATAATTAAGAGTTACAATCTGAAGCATTTGTAGAGCAAATCTTTATCCTGCACTTTTATTTGATCATTAACTTGGCAGATGTTTTCTTGTTTTTATGCACAGCTTATAAACAATAATGCAAAAAAAAAACATTATTGTTAATAAATATTTGTCACTAAAAATCTTTGAACTCGTATACTTCTGTTAACATTTCTGAAGTGAAATATAAATAATGATCAGGAAATTATATAATTTAGTAATTGACAGTTAAATGTCACTAGTTTTGATTGGATGTAACAATGGATGACAGGCAAACAATAAAATTTATATATATATATATGTCAAATAAATAAATAGTATTAAATTAATATATAAATAAATAAATAGATAAGATATGCTTGATTGTATTTTTTATTTATATAAGAAAAATACTTATTCCACTTATTAAATGGCTCTGAAGCAGTTTGCTCGCCTTGTTTTTGCAGTCTGTTGATTCGCACGCTCAGTAATCCATCCGGTTTGGTTTGCGCTCAGATTGCACTGTTTGCATTGATTATTTAGCTTTTCTCCGTCTCTCTGTCGTTCTCTCTCTCACCTACAGCTCTCTCTGATCATCTCATCCATCAGTGGGACAGAAATCCACTCAGTGCTGAGGTATTCTCAGCTTTACATATCTCACACCGGTTGTATCCTGATCTCTCATAAACGAGGTCTTTCATGTGTAAGGGGAATTCGCTGCTGTCAAGAAGAGCGAAAAAAGAAAATACAGCTCGGCTTATCCATGCTCATTTTTCTCTAGCATTGTTCCCACTCATCTATAAAACACATTTTCTTGAATTCTCCTGCTGTTTGAGCTATATGACATGTGCCAGCTTTGGAAAACGAATACTTTGGATTCTCCCGCTACGATCCATCATTCCAAACTCCGTTTGGAAGAAATGATGCAAAGATCTCAAGCTTATAAGTGCTCTAAATAGACAGTTGTTTGTCAAAAAGCGGCCTCTCACCATTTAAAGTCGACATTAAAGCCAAAATGAATTTACTATATGCACATTCCTGGTTTTATTATATGTGATTCATTGTCTTTGTAATCTTTAAAGAGAAAATTGTAAATTGCTGTAAAAGTAAATTATAATTAGTTTGACGATTTTCTTTTTCAGGTGACGTCATCAAGAAAGACCTAATTTTTCAACCACCCGGCTGCATTTTGGTATGTATCGCCCTCTCTCCAAGTCGATTTCTGCTGGATAAACTATGCAATCAATATCCTGTTTCTCTCTGAAATATGTAGAGTAATGGAAGTGAAATGATGTTGATCTTCCAGACTTCACTCTAAAGAGTTTTGTACTCTCAGATGCATTCATCTCTGTCACTAAATTGCTCCAAAAACTAGATCGTTCTCATTATAGTCTAAGAAGCTGTAATGATTGCAGCAAAAGCTGGATTTTATTGCTTTGGATGGCAAATTTACACTAGCTTTCAAAAGTTTGAGATTGGTAAGTTTTTTTTTTTTTTTAAGAGTGATTTTATTCAGTTTGGATGCATTTAATTGATTAACTGAAGTAGTTGAGATATTTATAATGAAATAGAAATAGATTTCTATTTCAAATTAGCTGAATTTTAATGCTTTGGATAGTAAATTTATAGTCCTGAAAATGTTGGGTTCTTTTTTTTTTATTCTGCAAAGATGCATTCAACTGCAGTGGCAAGAAAATTAATTGCTTTGGATGGCAAATTTACCTTAGCTTTCGAAAGTTTGGGATCTGTAAGAGTTTTTTTTTTTAAAGAAATTAATGATTGTATTCAGCTAGGATGCATTCAATTGATCAAAGTGGCAGGGAAAACATTTATAATATGTTTTTTTTTTTAAATAAATTAATACTTTTATTCAACAGTGATGAATGTAATTGATCAAAAGAGATAATAGTAAATAATATAATAATAATATAATATTTTATTATTATCATACTATATATGTAATAATATATAGAAAGTACTTCTAAATGTTAAATCAGCACCAAAATCAGGATCTGAAGGATCATGTGACATTGAAGACTGGAGTAATGATGCTAAAAATACAGCTTTACCATCACTGAAATAAATTATATTTTAAAATACATTCAGATGGAAAACTGTTATTTTAAACTAAAATAGTATTTCATAATATTGTATTTTTTGATCAAACTAATGCAGCCCTGGGGAGCATAAAAGACTTCTTTCAAAAACATAAAAAAAATCTTATTGCCCTCAAACTCGTGAACACTAGCGCATGTTCATAAACAAAGATGAATAATTGGTTTGTGGGCAAGTACTGCAGTCACACATCAGCTCGACTCTCAGTTTCAGTTTCGAAGGTTTTCACTTTCTGCTAAAGACAGATCAGGGTTGTAATGTTCTTGCATCACTTTCTCTGTCTTTCAACTCGTCAGCTTGGCTTTAGTCTGTGAACGCAGTCGTAAAAAATATGTCAAGAGGTAGCTAATTTTTCACCTATTCCCAGAATGTAATGGCACACGGGAAGGAGCGTTAAAAAAGACGTGAGCGGGAGATAATTGACAGCTTGTGAGTAATGTTCAGCTGTCTGCTTTGGCAAATGCGTTAGGAAGAGCTTCATCCTGAAGATGCGGCGCACTAATTGGACGTACACGATGGCGAGGAAGGTTTTCATTTAAAACGAATTAGCACGTGTGATAGTCTCAAATTAAGCAGAGCTTCTGTTCTGGCATCGCATTTTTCACCTGCAGCCGATTCAGACTGATAGCCTTAGGCGTTTTATACACTATATTCACTCTCTGACGTGTTTCTTTCCTTCCTACGTGTGTTTTATTTGAAACATTTTGCTCTGTTTTAATTAGCGCGTTGCATCGCCTCAATACACAAGAGGGCCTTATAATTTGGAAAAGTTGCTTGGTTGAATTTAAATGGGAATGCATGCAAGTAACTACATGCTTTTGATTTAACATCAGCCTGTTTCTAGCGACTTCCAGGTTTTCTGGGTTTCCAAGGCAACCCGTGGCAGTCTGGGGCGAATATGTGTTGCTCTCGGTAAAGACCGCTGGGATTCGTTCAATTACTCATGCTGCTTTTTAAGAAATGCCTCGTGCCCCCCAAAAAGGACAGGAATCATTTTTCAGATGCTTCTCTCTGTGTGTCAGCTCTGGTTAACGCAGGATTGAAATGTGTCTGACTAGTTAAGGGAGGTTATGTTCTTGTGAAGTGTAATTAATGAGTCGGCTGTGAGATGTTCATGTCATTAGTTTGTGATTCAGATCTAATAGATTCTCCTCCCTTATTGAGTCGAATCAAAGCCTCAAACATCTGTCACATGTTCACCACACACTCCTGTCTAGCCTGTGCTTTGAATTATGTGAGATGTATGTTTTTATTCTGACGTTATATAAGCTATTTCTATTACAAAAGTGCATGGTAGCTATAAGTTTCTGCCAGAAGCTGTAAAGCTCCAACAGTGTAAAGAATGAACTGTTGAAGGACAGCAGAGACTTCTATTTCAAATTAATGCAGTTCTTTTGAATTTTCTATTCGTTACATTATCCTAAAAAATCAGCATCCACAAAAATATTAGGCAACACAGCTATTTGCAGTGTTGATAATAATGAAAAATGTTTCTTGAGCAGCAAATCAGCATTTTAGAATGTTTCTAAAGGATCATGTGACACTGAAGACTGGAGTAATGATGCTGAAAATCCAGCTTTACATCAAAGGAATAAATTATATTTTAACATATATCAAACAGAAAAAAAGTTATTTTAAATCGTAGTAATATTTTACTATATTTTATTATTTTTTTACCATACTGTTCATCAAACAAATGCAACCTTGGTGAGCATAAACAAAACTTCAAAGACCTTAAAAAAAAAAAAAAAAACACAAACTTTTGAACAGAAGCACATGTGCATAAAAATAGATATAATAAAATATATTTTTTTAAAGAAATGGCTCTACTGGCTCTTTTTATAGCATTGGATGGTTAATGAACATCAGTAAGTTTTTTTTTTTTTCTTAAGCAAGGATGCATTTAATTGATCAAAAGAGCCAGTAGGCTAAACATATTTGTGATATGAATAAATGTATTATTTATTTATTTCAATAAATAAATGTTTGTAATTAAAAAGTTATATATATAGATAATGTTTCTCTAAAATGTTTCATTAGTGTCATTTTATATATATATATATATATATATATATATATATATATATAACAATGACATTAATGAAACATTTTCGAGTCTAAAATGTTTCATTATCTTTTTTTCTTCAGATGCATTGTTTTGTTAGAAGATCCCTGACAATGTTACTAGGAAACAAAAGTAGTCTGTTTTATAGCCTACGTTCGAAATTGCATCAGTAATGCAAGGCAATGTTGAATATCATCTTCATGTTTATTTTTAGTAAAGTAATAAAAAGCATGCAGCAATTTAGAAGATACTTTTATCCGTAATGATACTTCAATTATCTAACCATTAAAATTTCATTCTGTTTACAAAACAAGTAGAATATGGATCTAATTGTATTTAATATGCATTTTGACCCATGCAAACGTACCGATGTGTTATAGGGTTAATTTCTTGTTTTGAAAGCAGTGGTGGTATTTTGATTGAATCTGTTGTTACTGCGGTAAATATTTATAAGGGTTTTTCGGGACAGAGTAAACATTCTCAGAAAGCAATCTATCATTGCACTGCAATTTGCAGGAATACAAACATAAATTAAGTTTTGAGATTCTTGTAATAAACTGTCATTTCGCTCATGACTAATTAATCAAAATGAACTCCTCCAAATATTCTCTGTGTCTGATGGGTTTTGGTTCCGGGTGAATCAGCTGGAGAGGCAGATCTCGGCGTTATCGCGGTGTTGATCATATTACATTCTCTCAGGCCCGCAGTGCTCAGTTTAATTGCCCCAGACTAAATCAAATAGGCTCGGTCTCCAGAGGGGAAGGGAACTGCATGAGTCTGGGGTGTAAATCAAGTACAGGTATAGGCCGGATGAGGGTGCCGTGGCCCGACCCGTGTCGTTGAGAGGGGATGAACCTGTCACTGTCATCAAACTGTGTGACAGCTCGGCCTTCAACTTCCTTCTCATTGTCATAGCAGAAGAAAACAGGGGCATGCAGCTGCACATCTTACCTGTCACATAAAGTGAGCGCCTGTGTGTACCTGCTTGTGCTTCAATGTCTATGTATGTACTTCCCAAATGCGTATACATCTGGAGACAAAAATAGAATATATATATATATATATATATATATATATGTATAAGAAAAAAAAGGTCACACTTTATTTTAAGGTCCAATTCTCACCATTAACAGACCATTAACTATGACTGTTGCCTCAATAAACTCCTAATTTGCTGCTTATTAATAGTTAGTAAGGTAGTTAAGAAATATGTTAAGAATACTGTATGTGCTTTACTAATAAACAGCCAATATGTTAATAATAGGCATGCTAATATAATTAACTAACTATTTAATAGTGAGAATTGGTCCCTATACTAAAGTGTTACCGAAAAAACATATGTACGATAATACATATGTTATAAAACATATAACATATGCATTATGATATATTATTTCATTTGTGGTTGGTAGGTTGGTTTTTTCTGTAGATGTAAGGTTAGGGTTTGGGTTAAAGTTAATTTAATTTAATTTAATTTAATTTAAGTGTTAAAAATGTAACATGCATTAAAAATGGTTTATTTTGTTCTATTATTTTTATATGATTCTATCCTTTTTTTATTTGTGGTTTACATTAATACATTTTAAACAATTTTTGTGGTTAAATTTGTGTACTTATGATTAATATCTGATAAGGCATCATATTTGGTTTAAGTTTATTATTATTATTTTATGTATGTGTGTGTATTTACAGACATGGCCAGAATTGTTGGCACCCTTGGTAAATATGATCAAAGGCGGCTGTGAAAATTAATCTGCATTGTTAATCCTTTTGATCTTTTATTTTTAAAAAAATCACAAAAATCTAACCTTTCATTGAACTAAAGCAATTGAAAATGGGGGGAAATCTCATTATGAAATAAATGTTTTTCTCAAATACACGTTGGACACAATTATTGGTACCCCTAGAAATTCTTATGAGTAAAATATCTCTGAAGTATATTCCCATTCATATTTACTATTTTGAGCACTTCAGGGTGATTATGAACATGAAATTATTCAGCCATGGCTTCCTGTTTCACAGAATTATAAATAGGAGGAAAAACAAAGTCCAAATTCCCTTAATCATCCATCACAATGAGAAAAGCCAAAGAATATATTTCTGATGTGCAGCAAAAGATAACTGAGCTTCACAAATTAGTGAAGTGGCTTTAAGAAAGGGAAGTTCCTATTTCCACCATCAGGGCAATAATTAAGAATTTCCAATCAACATAAAATGTTACGAAACTGCCTGGAAGAGGACGTGTGTCTATATCGTCCTAATGCACAGTGAGGAGGAGAGTTTGAGTGGCTAAAGACTCTCCAAGGACCACAGCTGGAGAATTGCAGAAAATAGGTGAGTCTTGGAGTCAGAAAACCTTAAAAAAATTGTCAGACAGCACCTACATCACCACATGTTGTTCGGGAGGGTTTCAAGAACAATTTTCCTTGCTCATCCAAAAACAAACTCCAGCATATTCAGTTATCAGACACGACTGGAACTTCAAATGGGACTGGTTTCTATGGTCAGATGGAACTAAAAAATTAGCTTTTTAGCAGCAAACACTCAAGATGGGTTTGGTGAACACAGGGAAAAAAAAGTACCCCATGTGTACAATGAAATATACTGCTGTATTTTTAATGTTGTGGGCCTATATTTCTGCTGGAGGTCCTAGACATCTTGTTTAGACACATGGCATCATGGATTCTATCAAATAACAACAGATAAAATATCAATAAGTGACTGACTCTTCTTATAATGGGCCATGTTTGGATCTTCCAACCATACAATAATCCAAACACAAGCCTCAAAAACAACACAAAAATGGGTCACTGGGCACAAAACCAAGCTTCTGCTATGGCCATTCCAGTTCCCTGACCTGAACCCTGTAGAAAACTAGTGAGGTGAACTGAAGAGAAGAAGCACCGTCATGGAGCTGTGAATCTGAAGGATCTGGAGTGATTCTGGATGAAGGAATGGTCTCTGATCTCTTGTCAGGTGTTCTCTAACCTCATCAGGCGCTATAGGAGAAAATTTAGAGCTGTTAAACTGGCAAATGGAGGTTTCAAAAAGTATTGAATAAAAGGGTACCGTTAATTGTGGCCAATGTGTATTAGAAAAAAACATTTATTTAATAATGATATTTCCTCCCATTTTAAATTCTTTTTCTCCAATGAAAGGTTAGATTTTTGTGAATTTTTTAAATAAAAGATCAAAAGGATTAACAATGCAGATTAATTTTCACAGCCTTCTTTGATCATATTTACCAAGGGTACCAACAATTCTGACCACGTCTGTACATATACATATAAATATACACAGAACACATATTATGTAAACACAAACTTTTATTTTGGATGCAATTAATCGAGATTAATCGATTTGCAAGCACTAATATATGCGTATGCATGTATGTGTATATGTGTGAAGAAAGAGTTAAGACTAATTTCTGTACCTTTAGCAGCTGCATTGAGCAGTGGGCCGCTGTGTGCTGGTAAACTCCACATTAATGCTGCGATTGGCCTACAGCTGCTAAAGGTCTCTGTGGAGGTTTGCTGTAGGTGTCCTCGTTTTGCCGAATCGATCGGGGTCAGGCTTTACCCAGCGTCAAGGCTTCCCAAGTTACAGCATTAAACTTTCATTCTAATTGAACTTCAGGGAAGCTAACTGAATCTGTCGCTGCGAGCTATCAAAAAGCATCAGTCAGTTAAATGGAGCTGTAAGCCGGCGAATGATTATTAATACTCGTTTTACCGTGACCTTGTGGCAGGCTTCAACAGTTCTGTTGTTTTTCACTTCTGTCACGCTGGGACTTTTTCAGAAAAGAGCTTCTCGATGCTTTTCTTTTCTGGTGGTTTATGTGTTTTTGTGTTTTCGCAGGGGTCTGACAAATCTAAATATAAAATTCCCCAAGTGAATACAATGCCAAAGGGGAAATGTAGCATTCGGAGGAAAGCGTGTTGTGCGATGTATTTACTGAATACCAACACCGACATGCATAGTTTTAAAAACAGTGCTTTTCGAACTATTAAATCACATTCGTCTTTTATCATAGTCGAATTTCTGAGTTGGAAAACATTTGCGGAGAAGTTCAGAGAGAGTTTATTTGTCTATGCTGTGATATATGAGGCTTCAGGTATCACTCCGTAGAGCTGTGCATGTGTGCTTACGCTGCAGAGTTTGCCTCAAACAATCCATCACCATCATTCATAAATCTGGAGATATTTGCATCCCTTGGCATCCGATGCAAATGTGCCCTTCTCTCTCTGTGTCTTCGTCCTCTCTTATATGGAATGTTTTAGGAATAGGGCAGGTTATGTTTGGAATAGCATACTAGTATACAACTCTTAGTGTTTCTCCAGTATATTGCATCCCATATATGTATTTTTTTTCCTGCATGCAGTACCTGCTGAAACTGGAATATTGCATCCCACAGTGCAATGACGTGACCTTTTGTTTTACGTGTGACAAGTGAACCAAAAGTAATATCATGATGAAATAAGCAAGCAAGCAAAAAGTTTTTAAACAAACATAAAAATGCAAAATAACAAAATTGCCTTTAAATGTTGCTCTTTAAAGCATTTTTGTTGTATCGAATGCTGATAACTAAATAACTAAGTTAATAAATAAAATAAATAAATAAATAACAAAGCTACATAACAAAATGTTTTGTTGCATATATACTGGTTCACTTAAGATTTTAAGATTAAGATTTTCATTGTTTATGAAAGAAGTCTGTGTTTATTTGATCAAAAATTTATAATATCGTAATATCGTGAAATATTACAAAATAACTGATTTCTGTTTGAATATATTACTGAATATATTTGAATTATTATTATTATTATCAATGATAAAAACAGTTGTACTGCTTTTAAGTAATATTATTGTGGAAACGGTGATACATTCCCATTCAAAAGACTAAGTAAAATAAGTTTATAAAATTACTTTTATTCATCAAGGATGCATTAAACTGATCAAAAGTGACAGTTAAGATATTTATAATGTCGCAGGAGATTTCTATAAAATAAATGCTGTTCTTTTGAACATTAAAAA
Organism: Tor tambroides; assembly: GCA_021397915.2. Taxonomy (NCBI): domain Eukaryota; kingdom Metazoa; phylum Chordata; class Actinopteri; order Cypriniformes; family Cyprinidae; genus Tor; species Tor tambroides. The sequence continues at coordinate 232,271 of JAFVLL020032692.1, read as the reverse complement.
ATCCAGAAATCATTCAAATGTATTATGATTTTCCATCATGTGTTTCCTGAAAATAGTCTTTTCAGGATCAGGCGATCTCACTGTCTTGTGTTTTCTGAACTCTGCCCGTGTATTTGAGCTCAAAGCCTGAGGGTTGACGGTCAGGGAAGTGTGTTGTGCCAGGGCTGCCCACCGCTGCAGGCTATGCTGGCTAATTAAGCACCAGATTAGCAAGTCCAGGCGCGTAGCTAACACCGATCTAAGTGCGGGTTTGGTTCTGTGTCTGTTAATGTTGGCCAGCTCTTTTCAAAATGCAAAAACCTTGTGCACATTAGTAGCTTGCGGCTGTAATCGCAGGTGTTCCCTAATGAGACTGTTTTATTCACCAAGCACAAAACCAGCTGCCATGCCAGTGTCATGCCCAGAAATAAGGCTAATTTATGTCTGTTAACTGGCCTGATAACGCAAGCAAACAAGTCGCTGTGCCATTAATTTATTGTTGATTCTACACAGCTGGAAATCATCAGGGAGACTCTATCAAAAGATCTGGGTGTTGTCAGTTTTAACTAGTTGAGTCAGTCGGCCCCTTTGTTTCTTATGTTATCTCGCTGTCTCTGTTCATGTCAGTACAAGTTACAGTAGCTAATTGGTGGCATCTTAAGAAAAAATAACTTGGGTTGCAGATGAATAACATGAATTAATATTGTAATGTTGTTGCAGTGTTTGTGTTGTTGCTGGATTGACTGTTTTTTGCTTTAAGTTAATCTGCAAGTAAAATAAAACAATTTTAGCTCAAATCAGTAAACATTATCTAGCAATTTTTAATGGTAATACCCAGCTGGTTGTTTGTAGTATTATTTTGTATTATTTACATACTACAAAGCATATTGTTATATTTTAGTTATTATAACAGTACATTTACATTACACAAACCTAACTGCTATATAATAATAATAATAATAATAATAACTTAAATTGTAAGCATTGTATTACATTCATTGTGATGGTTAATTTAGATTAGTATTAATATTAATAATTACAACAACAATATTATTATTATTATTATTATTATTATTATTATATGCTGAATTGAAAACATTTAACCAAATAATTTCAATAATAAAATAATAAACTAATGTTCAATGTTTTTCCAAAAAAAAACATGCTTGACATTGTATCTATTTTTTTAGCTTTAGCTTTTTAAAATTATCAAATATGTAAAATATATATAAAATACTGTGTTTATCTTTTATATGCTAAAAAAATAATATATGCTGTATATATACTTTTTATATATAGTGCCCTCCAAAAGTATTGGAACAGTAAAGATAAAATTGCTCTTTTGGCTGTGGAGTCAAGACATACAAATATGATTAAAAGATGAATATGAGACAAAACTACAGAATGTCACATTTTATTATTGGGTGATTCAACACATAGATGTTTTACCAGCTAAGAAGCTCAGCACTTTTAGGGTTTCATCCCTCTATCTGATGTGAGCATAAGTATTGGAACAGTTGCCTCTCAGGTCTTTCTGAGTGATCAGCTGTGTCCTGTTGCATTAATTCTTCAGATATTAAATGCAGGGAATGTATCAGTTATATCCATTACTTCTGCATTCTGAATCTTGCATTCGATGATGACACACACAAACCAGGATGAAGATGAGGGAGCTGACTTTGAGAGAAAAGCAAGCAATTTGGATGCTAAAAGAAAAGAGGAAGTCAATTAGAGCTCTAGCAAAAACAAAAGGCATGGAGAAATCAAGAGTTTGGAAATCACCAACGACACCAGCAACCAACAACGACCTGATCGGCTGAGAAAACAACAGTAGTTGATGACATATGATCATAAAAACTGTGAAAATGAGCCCTAAAAGACGTGTCTGTAAAATCACCAACAACTTCCAGAAAGCTGGGGTGATGCTCTGACAATCTACTGTCCTCAGGAGACTCTGAAACCTCTGACCAGCACCAAAAATAGAAAGGCAAGAGCACAAAGGTGAGCCAGAAGAGTTTTGGAACTGTGTTTACGAACCGATGAGACAAAGATGAACCTTTATCTAAGTGATGGGAAAGCAAAAATGTGGAGAAAAAAAAAAGGGAACTGCAAATGATTCTAACCATACAGCCTAATCTGTAAAGCATGGTGGAGGTGGTGTCATGGCATGGGCATGCATGGCTGTATCTGGAAAAGGCCCTCTCAACTTTACTGATGACTTAATGTATGATGACAGTAGCAGAATGAATTTGGAAGGGTACAAAACCATCTTGCCTGCCAATATTCATGAAAATGCCACCAGATTCATTAGGAAGTGCTTCATATTGCATCAGGACAATGACCCAAAACACCCGGCCAGTTCAGTCAAGGAATTTATAAGGGCAAAGAAATTGAAAGTCTTAGATTGCCCAAGTCAATCTCCAGATTTGAATCCAATTGAACATGAATTTCACCAGCTGAAGAGGAGAGTAAAGGCACAAACTCCCCAAAACAAGCAACAATTGGATATGGCTGCATTAAAGGCTGGGAAAAGTATTTCAAAGGATGAGACCAAGATTCTGGTGATGTCTATGGGTCACAGACTCACTGCTGTGATTGTGCGCAAGGGATCTGCAACTAAATAATAGCTTTAATCTTTTATATCTGCCTTATGTTCAACTGTCCCAATACTTATGCTCACATCAATGAGTGGGATGAACTCTAAAAGTGCTGTTCTTTTTATTTGGTAAAACATGTATATGTTGAAACGGCTAATAATAAAATGTGACATTCTGTTGTTTTGTCTCATATTCATCTTTTAATTATATTTGCAAATGTCTTGACTCCACAGCCAACAGAGCAATTTTGTCTTTATTGTTCCAATACTTATGAAGGGTACTGTATTATAGCATTTTCATATTTATTTACTTTATTCACTTTTATTTATTGTACAATATCAAGTGAATCACTGTATTGTTATTTTTAACTAATTCATTGAAATGAATCAACAAAATGAACTAATTGGCTAAAATGAATCATATTTACACTACATATTCATGCTACGCTGCTGCTTGTTTACTACACCATTATTTGTTAAACAGCTGAGCAACTTTCACGCTACTTAAAAAGTGTAGTTCAGTAAGTAGCACCTTGTAGTAACTCCCCGAACGGTGCAAACGGAGTGTGTAAGCGAGCGTGTTTACTTGATCAGACTGTAACTGAGCGCTCGATAGCTGCCGTGTCTCATAGCGCTGCCAGTGTTCAGCAGCGAGAGAAAGCAATCAGAGCAATTGAGCTAATAATGCTTTGTGACATCAGAATTGTTTGTCCATCTATACAAAATCACATCTGATTGGCTAGAGACTGTGGGCCCGGGCTTGTCTTGTCCTGTGATTTTTAGATGGAAGAGGTGAATAAAGGACATTGAATCAAATGCCTCTCAGCTGCGCTCCTGATTGCATTATTGATGCGTTTAAAGCAGCCTGGTGCAAATAATGAATAGACTGTGATTGTGAGATGATGCTGAAACATTGCAGAATTGGTGAATAAGCTAATAATGGAGCGCTAGCAAACTTGCTAAAGTTTCATGGGAAGTCTCATTTGAGCAATAATGGAACCACATGTTTTTATTACACTGTCATCGGCCATACCAGACTTATATTCCATCTTTTTTATTTTCCATCTATGCCATTTCCTTTTTTTATCGATCATAGCGCATGCCGCGCATACAGAGACATGCATCCGTGCTAAATTGAATCAGATAGCTTGCACTGGCCCCTCAAAGAAGTGGTATGTGGTTGAATGTTGACGTCTTCACTTATGCGTGGTCTGTAGAAACAATCATGTGGTAAATCAACATTCGTTTGGGTTGAAAACGTGGTTGTTCTGCAGGCCTGCGGTTTTAGCAGTAAGTTAATGTGTAAAAGAGATGAACTAGTCATTTGTTTACCCTCTTTCCGCTCATAAGCGTTTACATCCTTTGTTTGAATCATTCGGCATTGTGCTTTTTAATGACCTCCGATGCAACATTGATTTTATTAGAACTGTCTAATTAATTTTGCAGATTTAGCCAATCATTATGAAGTACAGGGGGCTTGTAGCAATAAACACTCGAAGGCTAATTAACTGATTCAAGTGGATTTTTATTGCTAATTACACAAAAATAAATCTGTTGCTGCAAGGCCTTTCTTTTTTGTACTTTATTTTAATTAAAAAAAATATTTATTATTAATTATCTGCTTTTTGAGATAAACACTGAAGCATCTTTGTGTCTTTAGAATAGATAAAAAATTTTAAAAAATCACAACCCTCATTTTCAGTGACCAAACATTTCGTCAGAGTCATGGTGTGATCTAGATGATCTAGGTGGTTGCTAGAGTTATCTTGATGGTTACAAAGGTGATCAAAAAGACTTGGTGCCTTATTTTGTTAGGATGTTCTGAGAAGTTGTTAGCGTGATCTGGGTGTTGTAATGGTGTTCTGAACTGTTATTAGGGTGATCTGAGTATTGCTAGGATGTTCTAAATGGTTGTTAGGGTGATTTGGGTGTTGTTACGATGTTATGAGCGGTAGTTAGGGTGACCTAGGTGTTGTCATGGTGTTCTGAACTGTTGTTAGGATGATCTGGGAGTTGTTAGGATGTTCTGAGCGGTTATTAGGATGATCTGGGTGTTGTTAGGAGGTTATGAGCGGTTGTTAGCATGATCTGGTTGTTGTCATGGTGTTCTGAGCTGTTGTTAGGGTGATCTGGTTTATGTTATGATGTTAAGAGCGGTTGTTAGCATGATCTGCGTGTTGTCATGGTGTTCTGAACGGTTATTAGGGTGTTCAGGGTGTTGTTGGGATGTTATGAGCGGTTGTTAGGGTGATCTGGGTGTTGTCGTGGTGTTCTGAGTGGTTGTTAGGGTGATCTAGGTGTTGACATGGTGTTCTGAGCTGTTGTTAGGGTGATCTGGGTTATGTTATGATGTCAAGAGCGGTTGTCAGGGTGATCTGAGTATTGTTAGGGTGATCTCATTGTTGTTAGGGTGTTCTGGGGTCTTAGTAGGGTGTTCTGATTGGTTGTTATAATGATTTGGGTGTTGTTAGGGTGTTCTGGGTGTTGTTAGGGTGACCTGGGTGTTGTAAGGGTGTTCTGGGGTCTTAGTAAGGTGTTCTGATTGGTTATTAATGATTTGGGTGTGGTTAGGGTGTTGTTATGTTGCTCTGAGCAGTTGTTAGGGTGTTCTGGGTGGATTCTAAAGTGTTATAGGTGGTGAATAATGGGGGAAAAGTCCTTTTAATTGGATTCCAAACCAAATCAATATCTAATAGAGTTTGTGTAAATTACATTTAATTTTTAGCGCTGTTTTGAACTTACTGTTTTAATTCGCCTACTGGATCCTTGGACTTTCCAGGAGTTTATTCGTTTAAAATGATGTGATCACAAAAACCTGCTTCTTTTCATTTTATTGTATTGTTTTCATGTACTGATGTACTGATTAGAATCGGTAACCAATACTTAATTATTATTCTAACTCCCCTGACATGCTCTTGCGCCCCACACATTGACAAATCCTGCGGTAGACCGACTCCGCTTGCATTCATTCACGTGATTTGTCAAGATGAGAGGTGACCCCTTCTGGTAGTGTGATTTATATAGTGTTATTTATAATCACCCAGACACTGATGTTTTAACTCTGACTACCGGCAACGTGTCAGAAGTGCTGGTACGCTAAAGACTAAAATATAGAAGCCATACCGGCTCACTTCAAGCACTGGTTACACAACAGGGTTTGTAATAGTTAAGCTTGGAGGATTTGAAAGACCTGTAACCCCATGCATCTGTTCACTTCTCTCTCTTTCTCTCTGTTGCTGTGCCCTCCCTCACACCTCTTCTTCTGCTGTGTTCTTTAGTTCATTTTAGCAGTTTTGTCCCTCACTGACTGGAGATGGCAGCTTTGTTGATCTTAGTGGATGTGAAACGGAACACTGTTTGTCCTGTCTGCATGGTCGTTAACGTTACCCATCAAACCTGTCATGTGGATTTTGTTCATGCTGGCTTTTGCTCAGATTGCTTTTAAGGAACAAATCAGCTGCCTTTCCTGTTTTCAGTCTCAGTAGTAACATCAATTCATATTGTAAAAAGGGGACAGTTCATTTTTCTCCTCGAGCTTGTCTCGTGACGCTCATCTCAGATGATTTTTCAAACCGTTTCTGATTTGTGGAATGAGGTGTCTTTTATTTCTCCTCCGTGGCCTGTTTGAATGAGGAATTCTCTCCGTCTACGCTACATGTGCGGTGGAGAGTGGAAACTCTACAGGAAGCTGGAGCTTTTTCAAATTTAGCACAGCTCAGGAGAGGTTTTTCTCCATTTGATGTCCTGGTGTCTTTTAATGAAGCCTGACACACTTTTTTTCTTCTCCTGCTTCAACATTCCCTGTCCTCATGAATAGCCGCTCAGATCGAGGAAGTTGAAAATTGCCTGTAGTGTCTCAGCGGATAATGTTTTCATTGAAGACACAGTCGTCTAAATGACAGCGTGAGGTTGAGCTGGATTGGCTAATCGTGAGGTTACTAGTGAGGCCTACGAGAAGATAAAGGTCATGCCTCTGTGTGATCCCAATCTGCTGCAGGACTGGGAAAATCACTTGAAGAAATTAGTCATATTTCACCCCAAAATCAAAAGAAATTATGCATTTCATAAATGTAAAAAATGAGGCATTTTTTTGCATTGTGACATTTTCTTCAAGCTATTAAGCACATATTAGTACTATATATATTATAGTTTTAATTGTATTTTTAATTAGCATTTAATTTTATATTTTTCATTTTAATTTTAGTATGTTCTTATTATTTTTTAATATAGTATTTTTTACATTTTTATTAGTGCTGTCAATCGATTGTACTGATCGAAATGTATTAATTAATTTTTCTGTAATTAATCGCGATTAATCCGACCTAACATTAAAGTTTTTAAATATACTTTTATATTGCAATAATTTTACATTCAATCTTCAAATTAATGTAGAAACAACATAAAGACAGTATATTTTTTAATATTTAATACCAATACTACTGATGTCTCTAGGAAATTGTTCTTTTTTCCTTATATGGAATGCGCATCTGAAAAGTCTCCCGTTTAATGTTGTCGTAATGATGTTCTGCATCTAAATAAATGCAATTCTTGTCAAGAAAAAAAGAGACAAGCAGCATTAAATATTTTTAATGCCGTTAAACTGGAAAAATTAATCACCTGTGTTAACGCGCTAATTTTGACAGCCCTAATTTTTATATTTCTATTTAATATTTATTTATGTATAAATATATTTTAATAGCAATGAGAATAATTTTATGATCCAAACTTACATTAAGAGTAGACTTACTGATCAGACTTAATTGTGTTTATGCAAAATATTGCATTTGGGGATTTAGCCTACTAACTATTTCCAGGTTCATATAACTGCCTGATTTATTTATTTAGTTATTTTTCTTGGTTGTTTATATTCTTCATTTTTATTGGTGGCCTATTCCTTTAAAATTTCTAGACTAGAAATAGAAAAAACACTATGAAAAGTTTGATGATTCAGAAAGGGCACCATATGGGTTCGTCTAGATTTCTTTGCCGCTGTGGGTGCTCTTGTGGATGTTATGCATCGTATGCTAATTTCTTCTCATTTGTTATCAGTCAGGTCTTCCCTCAAAGCTGTTTGGAGTTGTCTTTTGTAGAGTCGAGCGGCACGGAGCGAAGCTGCCGTTTCTGCTGTCATAAGCATGTGCTTACGTGGGAGCCCTCGGCACCGGCTCTGACCCACGACCGCAGCGCATCAGCCGATTGATTGGCTGGATTCACTGTCGTTATCAGATGTTTTTGAAGCCTGTTCAGTGTCTCCTCAGGGCCCTCCAATGATGCCCTTGTGCGTTGTGCCGAGAATGCAATCTGTGGCAAACAGCCCTACGCTCCCAGGGAGGATTAGCAAAGCCTATTTTCTCACGCAGCTTTCTGTTTTAACCGCAATCTTCAGAGCAGGGAAGATGAAAGATTTATATTTCCTTTATTGCATGAGATATTGCGTGCATTAGGCGGTCTGTGTTTGTTTACCTACATATGGATCCATCTAAAAAGATATATGACCCTAGGTTGTTGAAGTAATATGATTGGGACCCCAAATCTGAATCTCTGTGCAATTTCCCCCATAAATCTATTTAACCTCCGTTCCTGGCAGCACAGATCTCTTCTAGCACTGTGATCTGAGAGGCTTTCTTTTACCCTTCAACCTCCCATGGGGCAACACAAGAGTCTTTTCTCACACACAAACACTTGCTGTGGGCTCCAAGGACACACGGTCAACCTTTACAGTGGTGATGACAGCTTTATAGCCAGAGTTATCGCCTCCTTTACACCACCCACCCCTTTCTAGTGTTCTTTGCATTAACACTGTAATTAACGCACCTTCCCACACGGCGCCACGTTCACGTTAGCACCTTTGATTTAAAGAGCAGGTTTCTGAGGTCATGCATCTTGCTCGCGCTCAGAATCAACCTCCAAGGACCAACTGCGGCATAGAGGTGAAGCTTTAGGTCGGAAATCTTATTTGAAGCCTCGCCAAGCACGCAAATCTTCGAATACCAGAGGCTGATTTCTCCCCACGGGACCCGCGTATACCTGTGAGATATGATTTATTCAGCATTGCCAATTTTCCCACCTGCCCCGCAGTTATTACAGTTTGCAAAAGCAGATCTCTGACCTATTTTCTTAAACAGGATTTGATCCATTTTATCATAACAGTGCTTTAAGAGATTTCAAACCCTATCAGGAAGGCCTAACCGTAGCATCTTGGTCAGTGCGACACGGAGATCTTCCCGTCCGTGCAAGCGTGAGCGGACCCTACCTCCGCCTCGGCGTCTCTGTGGAGTTCGGAAATAGAAACTCGCTCTCCCAGCTGGTTCTCCGCATGGTGATTTAGATTTTCGAATCTGCAGGAGTTTGGTGGAGTACACGGGCAGTGTGAAAACGCTCTGGGATTCCACTTCTTCATTTTCATGCTATTTTGAGCCTGTATTTGGTAGTAGCCTTTCACTCTAAGGCCATGTAATTTTCTTTGCTCATTTGAGTAACCTCTCAACCCTGTAAGTGGGGGAATATATCTCTCCTCGAGTGGAGGAGGTGTAGACGTTATTGATTTCTCCTATGGACGTCTATAAGGATACTGACAGATATGATATTGCATATAGATCCCAGAACAGTGACAATCTAAAGGTGAAGTGTTTTATTTCTATGACAGTATCAGGAAAAAACAGAAGAGTAACAGTATTGATGGCTGTCAAACATGTTTTAGACATTGGCTCCACTCGACACTCAACTCACTGGTTGAGCCAATGTTGAAATGGCTTTGTTTTAATGTTTCTGAATGTGACTCGTGTAGGCTGGCTTTGGAGGGTTAGTCTGAAGCTAAATGAAGGTTGGCAGTTTTACAAGTACGGGGCAGTGGAAGGTCAAATGCTTTTACAAATGCACTGTAGCACATGGTCCTCACTAGTCCAGTGGTTGCTGCTTTCTCTGGACTGGACTAGGCCAGGGGGAATTTGTTTCTGCAACTTTCATACGACAGTTGCCACAAAGCATTGTGGAAGGAGATTACAAGGTCAGTCCCCATGGAGAAGTGAGCTAAAGGATAAATTAGCAGTAGTTCATAGATTGCCCAAAACTTTATGGGGTTTAAACATGCAACACTTCAGTTACTAGTGCAGATTATTGTACATACACTGCTGTTCAAAGGTTTGAAGTCAATAATATTTTTTAAAGCAAACTTTTGGTAGCACTTTAGATTAGGGAACTCTATTCACTATTGACTAGTTGCTTATTAGCAACTAGCATATTGTTGCTGTTAATTAGAACTTATAAAGCACACTAGACCCCTTAACCTTACCCAGCACCTAAACTAATCTAAAGTGTTACCGTGCTTTCATTCAGTAAGGATGCATTAAATTGTTTGGTAACACTTTACTTAAAGCCTTTATGTGTAATGCATTATAAAAGTAGTTTTAATGCATTACTTATGCCTTGTAAAGCACCTTATAATGCATTGTACAGTCTCATGAATAATTGTAATTTGAATGCATTTTAAATTCTGTTCTAATTATTTACAACAATATTGCAATGCACATTATGAATTATTATAATGCATTATACCCTTTAAAAGCCCTTTATAATGCATTATACATAAAGGCTTTAAGTGTTACCAGTTGTTCTTTTGAACGTGGCATCCATCCATCCATCCATCCAACCAACCAACATGCACAGTTGGTTTTATTTTGTCCTTATTTTACTAGAATGAAGAGCATTCAGATTAGAGATGTCCAATTATACTTAATGTAACAAACGTTAAGTATTATCGTCATTAAAGTTGTTTAATGACCAGTAACGACAGGATTAGGTGCAAAATAACCACTATTGCTATTGAAATAACCACTATTTGCTGTTGTTTTCAGCAAACGTGAAGAGATCACATAATCACAGGGCCTGAGATGAAAGACAGAGGGGCTAAATCCTCCTAAATACCATCCGTTCATCCGTAACACCATGAGGCGTAAAGGATGTCCACTACCTGCTACTCTTTGGCCAAAGCACAAACGCAGCATATTCAGTCCTTTCACTGGCAAAAGCAAACACTCCTCAGGGAAGCAACAGGTATCATTTATGTTTACTTTTTACTTTACTTCCTAATTTTTTTTTTTTTCCCCGGAGGCCTGAGGCCCCTAAAGTGGACAGCGGCCCGGCACAGCTATGGTAATCACTCTGTCATCATAATTCAGCCACTGGATCACCAACTCCATTAAGTCAGCTTGCAGCTGTTGCTACCTGGGGATGGGTAATTGCTCTGCAGGAGTCCGCCCTGCCTTCATGCCTCATTAGACGATTTTGCCAGTATTTCGCTACCCCCTCGCCCCCCACCCGAATGAGCGAAGAAGCTCTGCTTCGCTCTCCTCCGCCCGGCAGCGGAATACAAACCAATCGGCCCCATCCCGAGATCAACCTCACATCAAATATTCACACACACACATACACGTCCAAGTGTGGATCTCTTCTTTACTCTGACAACAGTGCTAGATTCATCAGAGAACAATGACCCACATGATGATAATTCAGGCTGGCAGGACACAAGGTTTGCCCGTACGTGTTACCTGCGCCGGGAGTTACACATGCTTTACATTATTCATTCAGTGCAATTTGCTTTGTATGGGAGATGAATGAATTGAAATGTTCAAGGGTGTGATCGGTTTAGACGCCGTGCATTTTGTTCAGCCTCGGGATTGTTTATCTTAGGACTCTTTTGAAACCTGGTTGAGCTCAGTTATCATCTGTTGAGAGATATAATGGTGATAGGACTGGACCATGTAGCTATGAAAATGCTATCTTTTTATTAATAATAATAATAATAATAATTGTTAGTAGTAATAAATATTTATTTATTTTCTCTAAACCACTTGTCTTATGTAGGGTCACTGGCAAACATGATTTTGTTTACATTTTTAAAATGACTTGAACAGTTAAATCAGAGTTTTGATTCATTTGAAACAGATAGTTTAAATGGTTTCATAGAAATGAATCAAACTGACAAACTCCAGTGACATTTTTGCTATTGCTCTTATCAGAGATGTTATTTTAAAAAGTATCAGCTGTTATTAAAACTTCTGTTTTGATGCGAGTCATGAGACAAGTAATTGTTGTGATATATTCACAATTTTATAGCACCAGAAAAATCATTGCAGAAATGTTGTTTATATCTGCACTAAACTGCAACCAACGGTTAAATTTCAGTCTAGATCCAAGATGTCCAGTGCTGTTACCAATCTCACAAGGTTTTATTTTCCAATCTAGGAACAGGAAGATGTAAAATCATCTGTCTTCTGAGTGTGATTTACCCGAATGGATAGAAGAGGCCCTTTGATTTGTGAGACAACTGTGAAATTATTTTCTGAGAAATGAAACTGTCTCCTGGCAGAAAGACTCAGTATCTGACAAAAAGAAAAAAAAATGGTAAAATCGCTCAGCAATCAGTGATCAAAACTGGACAGAATCAAATTACTACAGCAGTTTCATCCGCCTCCATGGCAGGACAGTAAAGAGGGGAAAAAAGAGGGAAGTACTGGGAAAGAAAAAGAAGCCAATGCCACCAAATAAAACCATCCCTCAGGAGTTGATTATGGAGCATAAAATTGCATAATGTGGTAATTTCTAATACAAACATGGAAGACAGGCATTCAGGCGCCTGACTTAGAGGCATGAGCTGAATGTGACCTGTAAGCATTCTTTAAGTGTAATGAGACTCCTTAAACGTTAATGCATTCGCTACAATTCGCACGTGGCACGGTTTGTTCAGATAAATGTGTGTGGAAATGAAATGAAGAAATTGCTGGTTCCTTCCCACTCACATATTGCAAATCCCAGTTTTTTTGGTGATCTGACTTAGGGTATTACACACACAGTTTTTTTTTTTTTGTAGTCTGGACAAAAAAAAACAAAAACATGAAATCTGATTTTTTATTAACTTGCTCCAAATAAATGTTGTAGGTGTTTGGAAATCTGGAGTTGTTCCTGTGAGTTCAGCATGTGAAGCACTGTGAAATGATGGACATTCCTTTATGAAAAACAATATTAGAGGTAAAATTTCCATTTTTCTATCCTCTCTTTCCTTAATGACATCACAAATGGCATTGTGATGTTGCTGATGTTATTAATATGGCAGCCATGTAGATATACTGCATATGGCCTACAGTCAACGCTGCTGGATGTTTTCCAGTAGAAGGGGTGAAGATATTTAGGTAGTGACATCCCTCTATGGCAAATACTGAACTCCATGAATATTAATTAGCTTGCACTGGCATTGATATGTAATCTTCATTGACATTTCCTAATTAATATTGTGAGCAATAGAAGTGTTACGGTGCCTTGGAATTGGAATCTTTTAATGTTCATTAAGAGCTAAAATGTTAACAATAGTATACAGATGAAATTCTAAATAACATTTTAATGGTTTAAATCATTTAGTGAAATATACTTAGTCCTAAAGACTGAATTTGAAGAAAACAAAGCAATGATATAACCTCTAACCTGCGTTCACCTGAATGTTAATGCATGTTTGTGATTGCATGTGTTCAGCTCAGTATTCGGACAGATATGACCTCCCGTTACTCAGAGGAAGTGCTTTATTTTGAGGACAGCTATACAGCCCCCCTCCGCTCTTACGGCTGAGTCCTGTCACCTTTGATCTGAATGGCTCTCCATTATGCCAGAGTCTTCACATGAGCCCCACGCTTCCCACAGCTGAGCTTCATCGGCCCCTGTGACCTGCTCTAGAGTATCTGTGTCATCTCTCCCTTACTGCCTCATAGGAAGCTTTCGTGCACATCAGTCATGGCTTACAGATAAAATGTAGGCACTGATAAAGAAACATATATGGTTACATAAAAAATAAAATAAAAACGCAGAGTTGGACTAGGATCTCAAATAGATGTATAAATAAAATGATTTCTATAAGGGTGAATTTCAAGAGTCAAGAATTATCAAAGATTTCAAGAGTCAAGGATTATTTAAACAGTCAAGAATTTTTCATATATATATATATATATATATATGGGTAGTTGACGTATCAATGTTTCCTATGGTGTGACGGAAAAATGTAAAAAAAAAATAAAAAAAAAAGATAGATACACCTCTCTCATGCTCTTTGTAACTCTAAGAATGAAGATACATTTTTCTCATGTTATTTGTATGTTAAGTTTTTTTTCTACATTTTTGCTATATCACAGCATAGGACACAGTCCAATTTTTATTAGTCAATAACCCATATATATGTATATATATTCTGCCAAATGAATTTTGTGTAGTGCTCTCAAACAATTAATCGTGATTAATCGCATCCAAAATAAAAGTTTTTGTGTACATAATATATGTGTGTGTACTGTGTATATTTATTATGTATATATAAATACACACACATGCATGTATGTATATATTTAAGAAAAGTATGTTACGCTTATATATTAAATATATTTATATATTTACATGTAAATATTTTCAAACTATATGCTGTATGTGTGAGTCTTTATGTATACATAATAAATATACACAGTACACACACATATATTATGTAAACAAAAACTTTTATTTTGGATGCGATTAATCGCGGTTAATCTTTTGACAGCACTAATTTTGTGTAATCAGGAACACTAATTTTAGCATTTAGCTTTTTGCATTGTGACATTATTTTACAACAATCTATACATCAATTATAAAAAATTAATATATATAGAGAGAGTGAGAGATATTTTTTCAATTTTGCATTTATCATTTATTTAATTTGTCTTTCTTTTTTTTGCAGATTTAGGCATGTTTTTTGTTTTTGTTTTGTTCATGCCATTTTCTAGTTTCTTACGTAAATTAAATATGATTGTACATATACATTGTCATTACCATAATGACAATGATCAATTATATCATTATATTTAAGTATAATTAGACACATTTAACTATAATTATAAGTATACACCATTGTAGTGTTTGTCATACTGAATTTTGCTTGTGCAAATGTATGCAAATTTTATATTAATAGATATAATATATATTAATAGATAATATATTAATTAGAATGAATTTACTGTACTACAGTAATTATTTTTTCCTTGATTCACAGTATTTTTTTATTTCAGCTAACAATTTGTTTAATTGTCATGAAAACGTCAATTAATAATATAAAAATATGTGTTGTTTATTTTACGTTGAACAATGAGCCTGTCATTTCTTTGTGAGATTCACTTTAGGTAAACACATGCTAAAGTAAATAAGAGACAGAGAGAGGGACGATGTGTACAGTCATGCGATGATAGCCATATGGAGAAATGTGGTTCTGTCATTCTGTATCACCCGTAATTGACTGGGAGATCTGCTTATAACCCAAACAGAGCTCAGCAGTGGCTGCTGGCAGTGTATAATAATGCAGATTTGGCTCTTTCTTCCTCAGTGTCTTTTCTGTCTCACATTAGTTTTGTTAAGAGGCTGAACTGCTCGACAGGGATCAGCTTTCATGCATATACATTGAACACACTGCTGAATTTTAACAGCCGCATATTTTATCTCCACATGAATGCACTATTGACAACCGAAGGCTACATATCATGAGCATAATGTGGCGGTGTTTGAAAGAATATGGATCAATAACAATTTCCTTGTTGGTTTAATTTCTCTGTTCACAATTGTGTGTGTTGTTGTGTGTTTCAGACAGGCGAGGATGTCTGAAGCATCTGTGATTTGCACAGATAATGGTTTGAATGTTTGAACGACAGTTTGTCAGATCTGTGCAATTACGGCAATGTATTTACCAGATGCATCAGTGGGTTAACAGCACTGTGAATTTGAATATTAATAAATGCACTCTGTCCAGCTTCTATATACTGATTAAATGTTGACTTTTAACACCCGCTGGAATTGAAATTTCTACATGAATCTGTGCAAGTGTTTAAATAAAAGGACCTGATACAATCGGAATTGGCTTGATTTTTAGCTTGATTCAATGAATAATACCAATGTGTGCTGACCACGTGTTTCTGCATACAGATGAATGGAGATGAAAAACGAAATGCGTTTCGCTCTGATGTGGAAGGCAGATCGTCTTGCAACGCCTGAGGGCCAAATCAGACCTGGATGATGTGCTTGTACTTCGAGCGAGAGCAGCGTTACTCAGACATTGCTGTCGGATTGATTCTGAGATATGAAGCCATGTGGCGGCCATTTTGCTTTGGGGTTTTGAACGACGTGACTGGCTGTAGAACACATGGATCTTTTGCCTCAGTATAATGTGCAGTGAATATGATGAGTTTCTGTGAACAGAAATAAATGGTTTTTGATAGGTTTTGCCTTTGATCAGCTTCTTTAGCCAATCCGATTCCCTTCGTATTACCATATAGTCTCACATGATGAAAAGAGAGAAGTAATGAAAGTTGTATCTGGCTAGCGCTTACGGGAGGTAAACCCTCTCAGTTTGACGTAACTATGTTTCTGATATCTCTGAAGGCCAAACTTCACCATCCGTATCGTCTGTAAGTGACTATAAAGGATAACAAGATGATTATAAGAGAGAGGACCGTTAGAGACTCAAGGTCTTGGTTGCTGACATGCTTGGTCACGTTGCCAGGGTGAGAAGACGGATGAAAGGTTCGTCCCTACGTGACGGCGAGTGTCTGGGGAAGATAAGCGCGAGACAACGAGACATTCTCAGCCTGAAGGAACACACGGGGCACGAAGAGACTTGGGACAGAGGAACACGCAGGTGTACCCCATTCATTAGCACCGCATGGAGCAACATGCACTCTTTTGAAGGCTCGTGGGAGCAAGGGATTGAAAAGAAAGCAGGAAGATCAATACGGTTCGCTTTGTTGAGGTAGCTTGTTTGTACAGAAGCAAAGAAGATTATGAACAAACACGAGCGAGTTGCACGCCCAACGTAGGGCACCCCAAAAATATATTTGCATTCATAAATAAGTGATTTTTTGCCGAAACTTTTACGCTCAGAGAGCAGAAGAAAAAGAATTTCAGATGGGTTTCTTCCGACTTTCAAAAGACGGGTTCCGTTTGCATTTCTCTTTGAATTATTAGGTCATGCCGAGACATGTTTGTGTTTTTATCAAACTGTTTCATTTGCGCTTACCTGCTGTTTTCTGTCATGCGTGTACCCAAACAATATCCCGACCCACACCCACTGTTTCTTCAACACCTCTCTGTTGAATAATACTGGGACCTTGGCCAAGACGAAAAGCGACAAAGACGCAAATCTTTAATTTATGAATCGCAAATAATTCATGCATGCAAGCTGTGAAGAGTCCACCTTGAATTATTGTGTTTTGTGTTTGCAGGGATGTAAATAAACCGCTACACCCAGGACTGACGTGCGCCCTTTTTGTCTTTCAAGTAGATGATGTGTTTACCATTGCCTTCACGTGTGCCGTTTGTTCCTCATTGTTCCCCGCAGTTTTTCTTTGTAATCGGCATACAGGTTTTTGACAGCAGATCTCCTTGGACGCCATAAACAAGCTGGAGTTCAGATGTTTCTTTTGTGTCACTCCTGGGCTCCTTCCAGGTGTGTTATTGTGCTATTGATCCTTGTAGGTTTTCACCACGCTCATGCTGTATCCCAAACCACATTGATTTGTAGGACTGCTCGTGTATAAATGGGTTGAACCTTATTGGATTTGTTGGTGGTGGAATCACAAGTCTTGACTGAACTGAAAATGGAGGGGGTGTTTAAAGCTTCGAGCTAGTCTTCTGCGCTGTCGGTCAAAAGATCAATATTAAATTCACGAAAGAAGACGGCTGTGTTGAGACGGAGGTTTAATTTGCTGCTTTCTCTGTGTTTCCCATTCTATTTGATCCAAGCGTGGTCCCAAAGTTTGGTAAACAACAGAGTGATTAGCCTTGTTCTGACGTTTCCATAGAGGCATGTTCGTCTAATTTATTTTCTGCCTATGGTCCACTTTGAGATCTACCAAAACAAGCCATCTGCTCCAAGCACTGCTTCCACTTCGGTTTTAATTAGGACCTCTACTTTTGTTATCTTCTGTTAAATGAAACCACAGGGTTACACTTTGTGCAAAGCATTGATTTGATTGTACTCAAGGGGGGCTATAGTTACCTTCAAATGTCTGTGCCATTAAACCAGATGTGTTATTACCCGGTAGCTAGCTATAAACGTGTTTATAAGATCTACTGTAACTTGCTCAGCAGATTATCTTCAAACATTTGCGTAGCTTTTCAACAGATACTGAACAGAAAACGGACCATAGAAGATATTTTACATGATGTACTTGTGTTGCATCACAAATTGGACTCTGACATTTTGGAAACGTGAAAATGCGTGAAATGAATCTAGTGTAGCAAGAAGAATCTGTGTTGAAGTTTGTGTAGATTACCTTTTCGGTCTTGCCCAAATGTGCCATGACCAGCATGTCTTCACAGTGTCTCATAAATCTCACACTAGTTTTTCCACACATTTTGACCATGTTTACCATGTGGGATTACTCTTCAAGGATTTTAAGATGTTTAAAAAAAAAACTCATGAAGAGCAATTTCCAGCCGTTTAAATATATTTTTCTAGCTAAGTATAACAAAAATAATCACTCATTTCCTTGATGTTTTTTACACTATAAATCAACATTTTAAGTTTCTATTATTTCCAGGTTTTCCATGACCTTGGAAATCCTGCTTACAAAATCTTTTCTGTACCAATATTAAAAATCAGCTCCAGAAAGCTATTACAAATATTAATATTCATCAGTTTTCTCTTTTGATTTCACAGATGAACTTCTCCCAAACTTTGAAAAGCAGGAAAAACTGATGTCATCTGTTTCCTGTAGACCATCAACTGAAGGTTCAGCATTTGCATAGTGGAGGATAAATTTATAATTCTGTTAAACATGCCAATATAGAGCATTGGGCAGGGACCGTAAGCTTAATTGATGCAGTAAAAATGCGCATAAAAGTCTTTATTGCAAGCTTTAAAAGCTGTTCCCAACAAAACTCTATGGTGCAGAGTGTTCAGTTAGCTGCTCACGGCTTCATTCGGTCTCCTAAAGGGCCCTAGCGCTTCTGAGATGGCCTGACAGCCTTGTGTAGCCCATGCCAGAATCAATACAACAAAGGTCATTTGCTATTCCAGTCATAGCCAGCTCCATTCCCACCGAACTGTATTTGATGCATACCAAAGATGCGCACAATGACCTCGCTCCTCTGTCATTATGCGAGCAAGATGGAGCATCTATTCAGTAGAGAATAATGTCATTTAGTCATCTGCCGACTTGAACTCCAGTTTAGGAAAGAAGGGAATAAAGAGGTTGTTTATGTGTGTATAAGTGAATGCCGTCGCTGTTTCCAGCACGTAGTCAATAAGTGAATTTTAAAATGAACATTCTGTTTCTTTTAGAGGACATGCTGTGCGACATGTTGCAAGCTGGTAAGATATGCCGTGTTTTTGCATGTTTTGTTAGCTAAGAAGTTTGCTACATCACTGTTCCCACCTAAACTTAGCTCTCTCTCCATGGGGAGCAGGTGTGTACAAGCGTTGTTTCTCTAAGCTACTCTGACGACTTCTTCTGCATGAACAGCCGATTCGCTTAGACATGATACTGATGTCAGGCGTCGAATGAAAAAGTAAAGCCGACTGGGAAGCAGCGGGAAGGCGAGGCTCTCACCATCTGTGCGAGTGACCTGCCAAACACAGGCTCATCATCATCATCACTCAAAGAGCCTACTGAAGGCACCTGACCACTAATTTGTCCATCTGCCAGTGCTGGACTGCCCTGGTTCTGGCACCATTCGATTGCCCATCATTGCAGCCAATCAACAGCGAAATGGAGAATTGTCGCTTGACTTGTTTAGGGTGTGATACGCTGTTGGTAGAGGTCAGGATTCATCTAAGCTGATGGCAGATAGGGATATTTAGCATTAGCATAGCTTTTTAAACAGTATCTTTCAATGTTTTCATGGCTATTGCAAAAATACAGCTATTCTCTACAAGATGCATGATCTAGGATCCAAATATTGAGTTATTTATGCACTGAATTAAGTAATGGATCGCTAAATTACTTACATGGTCCATGCCGGGATGTATAATTATCTAGCATGGCTATTGATTACAGGGCTAATTTAGCATGACATATTGCATGAAATTTAGCTCAATTCAGTTTTGAATACCCTCACTACCTTGTTCAGTTCTGTTTAGGTACAAAGCAGCAGCATCATCGGGTTGTTTTGCTAACGGCAAGCCTCGATGAATAATTCCCTCAGGGAGGAAAAATAATGTAGTGCTTGTTCAGAATAAGATTTCGATTGATTAGCTGCCATTGCTGCAGGACAGGGTTGATATTCTTTCAAAAATCCTCATGTTCGGTGCACTGGGAGGATTATCACAGCCTCATGAAGGGTCTAAGGTTAGAGATGTAATAGGTTTACACTCAAGTTAATTTGGCTTCTGCGAAGCATCATTAAGTAAGCAAGGTCACAGTGTGCAGAGAGGAAGGTCTGCATCCTCATCATCCTAATTTGTTAAATCTGTCATTCTCTTGCCTCTCTCCTTAAGAGCGTGTTTGACCCAACGGACCAGTGTTGGGAAAATCATAAAGAGCGAATACAAAGGCATGGGTGGAGTTGCCAGTATGAAGATTGAGTGTTGATTTCTGACTGCTTTATCATGATACAAAAAAAAGGTATGTTGATTCATAAGTGGGAATTCAGAAGGAATAAGTTTGTATGCCTGCACACATGTACTGTCAAAGAGGCAGAGTCAATCATGCCCGTGTTTGCCATTTAGATTACAATGAAGACGGTGTTACTGCCGCATGGTGCAGGGAAAACCAGAAAAGGTATTTTATGCTGTCAACTGAAGTGTGCAAATGAAAATGTCTGCAATAGCTGAAGATGATTGAATCTGATGGCCAGTCAAAGTCCCCATGTGTACTGCCTGATCAACCGCTATTGTTTGTGGTTTGCATTCCCACTCACATGGTAGTTGATTCTGATTTGTAGATGTGAAATGTTTCATAGGCCTGTTTAATGCAGGGTAATTTCATTTTCTAAAATTTAGCTAAACAAGACTATACAAGAAATGTGTGAGATTCTTTGTTACGTTTTTACAAGCACTATGATAGTATCATGGCATTTTTTGAAGTACTCTGTAAATAACATCTTTTTCAAATACTGCGATGGTACCATGGTACAGTGATGGTAATACTATGGTACTTTTTTTTTAACCATGGCACTTAATGGTCCTCATGAATACCCTTACAAAAATACCATGGTACTGTACTATTATGTTTTTTTGTTTTTTTTTTTTGTGGAAATCCCTTACAAAAAAAGCATACGAGACAGTACCAAATGATGATTCCCTGATTTTTTCGACACAGTAATGTAGTATCATGCTGTTTTTGGAAGTATTTTGGAGTACCGTGATATTTTTGATACTTTTCTTTGAAAGCGATTTATCAAAGTACCATGATATTGCATGATATTGCAATCATCACTGCACCATTGTACCGCTACAGTGCATTTTATAAGGGTATTCAGGAGTATTTTTACTCTTTTCTTTCAGTGCTCGTGGACAAAACTGATTTGTTTCAAGTCTGACTTAAAACGATTGGTTATTCTGTCATTGTCTATTTCTGTATTTTTTATGCTTGTTTGATGTGCTTTTGTGAACTTTGCCTGTCGTTGGCAGCATTCTGTTCTGACGACGGAGCTAATTTCCACTCCCGGCCATCAGTATTTCTGCATGGCTCACATAAAGGGCCACATAAATACGGCGCTGGCTTTGTTCTGCTGAGAAAGCACAGTGTCTAGTGACATCACTCCAGATCGCTGGGATTGGTTTTGAAGTCCTTCAGCGCTCCATTGGCTTGCGGCTTACTGCTGTGTCGTGGTATTCAAAGCATGTGCGTCTTTGTGACTTGAACTCTGGTGGCAAGTCATAGATCCGATGCTAGTTATTGCATCGGCATCATAGAATATGTCTGAGTAGAAAAGTAGGAAAAGTAGGCCATGTACTTTTAAAATGGGGTGTTTTATAAGACGTGGAGATGTACCAGTACGTGACAAAGAGATTGTTTCAGAGAGTGCGTCGATATGATGTATTTCTGTTGGCGGATGTTAAGATATAATGTGGTTTGCGCTCATTTTGAAAAATAACCCCGTGGCGATGTCTTTTGTTTCTGTAGCAGTCAGTTCAAACAAGGCAGATCCGAGAACAGCAGCTCCTGACAGTATCTCCCCGGAGTGGGAGGCTTTGGCTTTAGAGACGGCCGTGTTCCTGATTGATTCCCCTCATTAGCTGCATGGATACACTCACGCACTCCAGTTGCCCAGCACGTCTGACTTCCATCCTGTTAACACACGCTGAAAGTTGGGTTGGAGACACTTCTTCTATCTTTGTGGCTAACTGTGAGATGGCATATATTAACATGCTCCTGCAAAGGCTAGAAAGCTGTCAGCTTAGGTCTGATGTTAATGACGGCACTGGCTTAAGCACCAAGATCCGTGTGTGATGAACCGGGCTCGCTCTGGTTCTCACTAATGGCCTGAAAGACTTGAGAGAAAGGTGGACAGGTCTCGTTAACACCAATGTTCTTCCAGAGGCGAAGTGCCTGGTAGACAACAGGCCTCTCCCTCAATATAATTGATACTGGCAAACGACTGTGAATCCTGAATCTTGAGGTACTAGTTATTTCATCTAATAGGGCTGTTTTGAAAGGTCAAATAATTATGACGAACAGGTGTTTTAAGAGGATTTGTTTGGCAGCTATTTACACGATTGAATTTCAGAATTGTCTGTGCATGATTTTGAGGTGTCTTGTAGATTAACTTGATGGAACCAACTGATCATTTCGTAATCGTAGATCAGAACGTGGCACAGACTGTCACCAGATAGAGCTGCTAACTACCAGCATGCCTCATCAGAATTGCAAAATAATCTAAATAGGTAATTAATGTTGAATGCAATTATCATCAACATGAAATTGCAGTACATTTTTTGCAGTGATCTGCTATAATTTGGGGGATTCATTTTATCTGGGATGAATGGAAGCAGCTTGAAAGGCAGTGAGAGAGGGAAGAAGAAGAGTAACGGAGAAATCAACAGAAAGGATAATGAACATCAAATACTTTTTTTCTGCAGCGCAGGCAATTGTTATTGTAGTTCTCAAGGAAGCGTGTAATGAACTGAGGGAATATGGCATTTTTAATCTTCTGGTGTGTCACAAGGTGCAGGGCTATATGGAATGCTTAAGGTGTCAATGCACAAGCTTTAAAGTTTCAGAGATGGAAATGAAAGGCAGCTCTGATGTTGTCACACCTTGTATTAATGTATTAAATCGATAGTTCACCTAAAAATGAAAAGAAACGAAAAGTCATTAATTACTCACTCTCATGTCGTTCCAAACCTGCAAGACCTTTGTTCATCTTCGGAACAAAAATTAAGATATTTTTGATGAAATCCGAGAGCTTTCTGGCCCTGCATAGACAGCAATGCAACTACCACGTTCAAGGCCCAGAAAGGTAGTAAGGATATCATATGGAATATTTTAACAATGTCCTTACTATACCTTTCTCATTTTATGGAAACTGCAAAAAAAAATAATTACATAAAAAAAATACAAATAAATTATGATTAAGGGATTTTCTCAAAATGGTTACAAACTTTCTTTTCAGATCAGCTGTGGCTTCTACTTTTAATTTCTACATTTAATGTGACTTTATCATGATCATCGACATTGTGGCTTTCATGGACTGTGGGGATTTCATAACCACTCTAGTAATTTTATGGATCACAAACTCTTAACACTTGATTTGTTCTTTATATCTCTGATAACCAGGTTATAATGTAATTCAGCAATTCCCAGACAGGGATATGTGTCTCTGGGGGGGGTAGTAAAAGGGTTTTGGTTTTGCTGTGTTAAACATATAAAACTGAAATAACTACAGTAAAATAAAGATGTTCAAATCCAAAAAAAAAGTATTGGGTTTGTCAATATGTGTGAATTTTATTTTTAGCTTTAATAATTTTGCTATGTACTTTTATCTTTTTCATTAGTTTCTATATTTCTGTTTAGCTTTAATTTATTTTTATTTCAATTTTCAGTTAGTTTTCCAGGCAACGTTTCTAATTTTCATGTAAGCTGTTTGTGTTTCACACAAATAATTAGATTTAGTTTATTTCAGCTTTATTCCATTCAACAAAAACATTTTTGTGTATAACAGATTCTGTTTTTCTTTAAATTCTTTAGTTGGACAGGAAGATTACTCATGTTTTTTATCCAATGTATTGGTTATTTTTAGTGTAAATCTTGCAGTACGTTAATACTTTCTCCAATACCAGTGAGTTTAAATGAAGAGCTTTCCCCCCCCCCTGAGAAAAAGTAATCTCCCATGGGTCTCACATGGGTCTGCTGCGGGACATTGAGCCCTGGCTGGTAGATATACTTGTTCTTGTGGTGCCATCCGGATGCATTTTCCTGCAGCTCCAAAGTGATTAGTCACGTTGCACTTACGACATGATGGGCTCAAATTGTCAATGAGCAAAGACTGCAGTATTGAATTTAATAGCCAGTTGTATCCAGGTTTTATTGACCTCCATGGTTTGTCCTCTGATTCAGGGGTCAGTACTTTGAAAATGATGCTGGGACACATGCAACAAGTTCAGCATCAGGCATTAATGGTAAAAGGCTCAGTCTTGGCAAAATTGTTTTACACTGGTGGCCATTTTTATTGGTGTTGCCTGGCAACGCTACCTTAAAAGCTGCCCTGTGTGTCGTCAGTTTGAAAAATGGAATACTGTGGATATTTGCTGTGTATACATTTTAAAATCACAAGGGCCCCATCTACAGTCTCCCTTAATGTGCCGTTACCATTATGTAATCCTAGACAGTATTGGGCTAAATTGGGCCGTCTCCATTTACTTGTGTTCGCTCAAAGTATTTGCTGCTTATGGCTTGTTATGAAAGAATGTAGAAGAAGCTGGCATAACTTGGAAATGACAAAAACACACTAAAATATGGCGATTATTATACAGGCCTATCTGGTTATGCATTTTTAGACACCGTAGTGACATTTCAAT
Organism: Tor tambroides; assembly: GCA_021397915.2. Classification (NCBI taxonomy): domain Eukaryota; kingdom Metazoa; phylum Chordata; class Actinopteri; order Cypriniformes; family Cyprinidae; genus Tor; species Tor tambroides. Next base: position 207,681 of record JAFVLL020032692.1, on the reverse strand, counting down.
TAATTCTGTACAAGTTTTTGGCATAAATGTACGGCATGCTATTTTCATTTTAAAATTTGCCCTCATAAAAGTAAAAATTGTCCATGATAATCAATTCACTGGGGGTGAATATCATTCCTTAATAAAGAATTTAATTTCTGACACTGGCCGTGACCCTTTTTCTGTCCAGCTAGACATGTGAGGAATCTTTTATTGTCCATCTCTTTGTGTGCAGACATGAGTGTGAATAGCTCATTAGCCCATCCATTGACTGGGCTTCTCAGCTGCCTTTTCGCAAAGACACGGGCTAAAAGGCAAAGCAATCGATCAATGATCAGGAAAGCAATGATCCATGCCGGAATCTGAGTGCCAACTGGCTAAAAGGCTCCCTAAGGAATCTGATGTTGTCCTCATTTTCACTCCGAGGTCTTAGGAACAGAGGACTGTTAATGAGCCATAACAGGACTGGCTGTGTTTTGGTATTATAAATGTTATTGAGGTGAAATCTGAAAGCTTGTCAAAATGATTGAACAGGTAAATGGCATTCGAAAATACTGAGATCGTATTTGTTAGCATTTTACGGTGCATCCAAAGAACTATTGTGTTTTTGATAATAGCTTATCTGTGAGTAAAACATTTTGTTAACCTCATGACAAATGCATCTGGGGGCTGTGGTGCTCTGATGGGCAAGAAACATACTGTATCTGTCTTGACATTTCGTCTCTTCAGGAAATGGATTCAGTGTGGTCACCACTCAAAACTTAATACTGCCTGGTTAAATGCAAGATTGTCTTTCAAGGGAAAAAAAGTGGACCTAAACTGCATTTTGTGTAAAATGTAATACATAAATAACATCATAGTTTTTATTTCAGATTTTTACTCTAAATACAAGATATTTCAGTATGGACAGTGTAGTATAATTTTGTTGACATTTTCATTTTGCCCCTGCATGATTACAGAGAACTAGTTAGCACTACATCGCACATTGTTTTATATTTATTTTAATGGGGGTTGCGGCACAGCCACATTTTGCAGGCCAGATCACATCAGGGTGAGCTCACAGAGATTATAAGTGCTATAATTATCCAAATCCCTGGGTGCTTGTGAAAGAAATATAAATGATTGTTGTCATTTTACTTTTTATTGCAGCAGTGGCCTGTAGCAGGAAAGGCCCAATATGTAGTTTTTAATAGGGCAATAACTCAGATGTCCAGCTGGGTTTGGCTCATAAACAAACAGGACTATGGGACGTTTAATTTCTCCTTAGTTAGACTACCTAAGCGAAAAAGGCTGTTGTTAGGAATTTTCCTGCGATATTAACCATGTTTTGAGGCATTATGGAATTGAATTTGTCTTAGACAGTGTAGGTAGCTTGTTCAACAAAAATCTGTTTAGTGAAATAGAGAAGATATCATTGTTAGGCCCCTAAAGCTTTTAAAATCTCTCCTACACCTTTCTTAATAAAAGTTATTCATCTAGAAATGGTTTAAAATGCAGACAGATGAGATCTAATATCGCGTTAGATGGCCTTGGAGTTCTTTTATCTGTGTGAGGTGCTGAGAAATATATTTGAGGATTCATCACATTTAATTTTGTTTTGTCCTCTTTAAGAATTAAATTGTGACATCTTGCTGATTCCATTCATTCAGGATGTATCCGGTTTAAAACAGATGTAACATGGCTGCCACTGTATCTTGCATAATTAGTTGCTGAGTTTTACTTTTGTACCAATGCTTTCTATCTGTTGCAGACTTATCTGGTTTATCATACTTCTGCTACTATGTCATTTTTCTTTTGATGCAGTACAGGTACATGGTGACCTTGTCTGTAGCTGCATTAGCACCTCAACCTGCAATATGACTGAAAAGGGAGGGCAAAGGCTTGTGGACTTCAGCCTGCCTGAACAGTGCCAGCATAGAATTTTGAGTTATAATTTACCTCTCCTTGTGTTTGACTGATAGCCGGCCTCTAAAAGGCCTGTCTGCACTGCTGAAAGCCTCGCTGATGTACGAGCACGCCTGTCTGACAAATCCTCCATGTCAGTCAGTGGCTGACGAGTATTCATCATGTTTGTAATTTTTTGGGTTGTGAGTCTGTGCTGGATCTTAAATGGAGCAAATACAATGTGATTCTTTGCAGCTGATTCGGTTATCTTAGACTTGAACCAGGCAGTCCCTGGAAGAATAGCCACTGGAAGAATAGTTCTCCAGAAAATAAAAATGTTGTCATTTGCCGACCCTGTTGTTTCAGTCACATTTGACGTACTTTTGTGAAACACAAGAAGTTTAGCAGAATGTATTGCTCATTTGCACTGCCACATGTTCCATGTTGACTTGTTTTTGTAGGCTTGACAGTGTCTATTCCTATTCACTTTCTTTGTACAGATAAGAGCACCTTGGAAATTATGCTAACCATTTTTTGTGTTCTGCAGAAGAAAAAGTCATATAGGTTTGGGAAAACATGACAACATGGGAACATTAATTTCTGGATGAACTATTCCTTCAAGACACGTTTGTTAATCACGGTAAGGCTTTTTTCCCCAGAACTTAGATCAGTAAACATACTGATTCCAACATGAGAAGAAAAAAAAAAACGCTGACATTTATTTAGTTTTTACATTACCTTAAGCACATTGGTCTCATTGACTAATGTGCTTAGGGTAGAACAGACAGCACAGTCAATATAAAAATGGCTTTTTCACACTCAAAGCAAGGACGCAATGCTTTTAAACCATGTTTATGCTAAAAATTCTCATATAGTATTTGCACAAATTTGCATGTGAGGCTGGAATCATGGCTCTGTTCTCCAGGGATCTCTCAGGAAACCATTATAAGTAACATTCAAAAGTGTTTTTTTTTATTTTTTCTTGTCTAAGATTCAGGAGTAGGCACTTACCCTGTCATGATCAACCTTCTGCAATTTATGTCTGAGAGATGCTTTTAAAGTGTCTGCATTCAACAACATCCAGTCCTGATAGTAATATATTCAAATATAATATATATTTATGTATATAGATTCCTTAAGATGTACATTTGTGTTTTATTCAGCAAATGTGTAGTCTCGTTACTTAAGTTGTATCTTTCATACTGTAAGTAATTCACACTTGTTTACTGCCTGGCTACTGCACAGAAGATACCTGTTACATTTCTGGATAGAATATATAACAATTTTAGGCATGAAAAGACAGATCTGCATTTAAATAGAAAAACGACATATTTCATCAAAAGTTCACATCATCATAACCGTAATCTTCTATTCTACTAGATTTCCTTCTCAACAAACAGTCGGGTCTCTAACACGCCTATGGTTATCGTACAGCACAGACGGTATTGCTTGGGACCACAAGGACTGTTCCACTACTCTTTACACATTTAACAGTCAGGTATGAGAAACAACACCTTCCTGATGTCTTAATATCATCTGTTTTCAGTGAATGGCCTAGAAATATCACACTGCATATTTTAGCAGCAAGTCTCTACTTCTCGCTAGTTACCACTGTTCCACTGCCACTTGCCACATCTGACAGCTCGTGATGAGGGGCTATAGAGCTAGTTGTAGATTTTTAGACATCCCTTCCATTTGAATTTGATGTCTGTTTCAAGGCAAAAAGATAAATGGCAAGTTGGAACAGCAAGTTCTCTGCTCTTGCCTTGTCAATTTGCTTGTAGTTTTTGTGGTCCTCTACAGGTGCAGCTTAAAATGCATTGTCCAACACATTTATGACTGTGGCTTTCACCTCAACAGCAGCTGGCATCCCTTTCCCAGAAATCCAGAGCCTTGTAAAGGGAGACTGCTGGGTGGTCTCAGACATCAGAGCCATTTTGGAAGGGTATCGCTTCAGTTCTCCATAAATGCAGTGGTTCCTCATAAAGACAGAAATCAGAAAGCAAGCCACTGAGATCACAATGAAAAGCACACCAAAAGCAGCAATCAGTGCCATGTCCCACCTCTCGGAGTCCTTTACAGCTTGTTCTAATCCTTTAGTTAGGACATTGACACACCTAGTGTCGTGTTTATGATGGATGCTGTGAATGTCCACACACACTTTGTACTGTGTAGCAGGGCTGAGATGTGTGAGATTATATACAGTCACGTCAGATGGTACCCTAGCTGTGAATGCCACTGTTGGGTGGTTTGCCGTGGGCAATGTATACCACTTAATGTTTGGTGCCAGGCTACCATGAGAGGCATTCCAGGATATCAACACAGAGTTGGTCTGTATAGATTCGATGTTGACATTCATTGAGTCATTGACAGGTTGTGGGAAGTATCCATTTACCTCCACCAAGACAGATTTCAGGTCTGCCCCAACAAGATTGTGTGCCACACATGTGTACAATCCAGCCTCACTCTCAGTGATATCATAAATATCAAGTGTGCCTTCAGGGTGCATGTAGAATCTCTCAAAAACAGCATTTGCGATGACCCTTCTCCCTGACGGAGTCACCCAGTAAATGTCTGGCTCAGGTTCAGCAAAGGCACGGCAGTGAAGAGACACCGATCTGCCACTTTCCACACTGATTTGAGTGGGGAGGCTTTCTGAAGAGATAAGAGGCAGACAGATCTCCATCATCTCTCTGAAGTGAACCTGCCGCACATGCTGACCTTCATACTCTGGAGGTTCCACACAGAACAGGGAATCAGGCTCCATGAAGCGAATGTTTGTCTTGTTCATGTTCATCCACCGTACAACGCAGTCACAGCGGATAGGGTTAGAGTGCATGCTAACCTCCCGGAGATTTGGGAGAGACTCCACTGTGATCCTGTGGAGGGCACTTAAAGCATTACCATTTAACATTAGAGTTTCCAGCCTCGGCAGCCTATAGAAAGCATTTGGATGTATGTAGGAAAGTTTGGGGTTGTTGGTGGCTTCAATTTTGGTCAGTTCTGGGAGGTTGTTGAGGGCAAAACTATCAATGGACACCAACTCAGGCATGCTGTTAATGCCCAGCTCCTTAAGATGGAGCATGTCCACAAAGTCACCCCTTTGAATTCGCCCAATGGGGTTTTTATTAATGTCCAAAAACTTGAGGCTCTTCAGATGCCTGAGAGCACCATGGGGTACCTTAGGGAATGTATTATCATAGAATGAGATACTCTCCAGATTTTCAAGGCCCAGAAGGGAATCATCTGGTATCTTTGACAGGTTCATTCTAGTAAGAACCAGGCTGCGAAGGTTTCTCAGAGGCTTGAAGTTCATACCCTGAATAGAGAGGACAGGATTTTCCCCAATCATTAGAATTTCCAAATTTGGTAAGGGCTCAAACCATTCGCTTTTTATACTCTGAAGCCGGTTGGAGTTGAGGTGAAGTCTCAGCAAGCTCTGAAGACCACGAAAAGCCTCGGGAGAAATGAAGGAGATGAGGTTATGATTTAGGTAGAGCTCCTGAAGGTTGGTCAGTTGAGAAAGGCTGTTGTCTGGTAGGGCACATATCCAGTTTTCCTCCATGTGTAGGGATAAGAGTTGAGGGAGGTGGCCAATATTGACATCACTTATTGATGACAGGTTGTTTTGTGAGACATCAATTTCAGTGATGTTTGGCAGGTAATCCAAAGGGCGCTCAATCTTAGCAATGTTGTTGGTCTGCAGTAAAACGACTTGTGTATCAGATGGCAATCTCAGGGGCAGGTTAAATAGCCCGAGGTCATTACAGTCAACAGTGGGAGCCTCCATATAGACAGAGCTAGGGGAAAACCAGGGTCTAATCTCACATACGCAAAGTTTGGGACAACTCTATAAGCAACATAAACCATGGCCTTGAATACTACATATTTTAATTGCAAACACCACATTAGGTCTCAACATTACTTTTAAACACCAATTTGTTATTTTTCCACTGTTAAAAGCAACTCTTTGTTGTGCTTCGCAGAATAATGAAGAAAAATCAGCAATTCTGTGAGAGCTCTCCACATCACCAGGGTTACTATGGAAAGTGCAATAGCCAGAATGCAAGCAAGCAAGACAGACAGAAAGAAAGAGACTGTTCCATCACACTATCATCTCTCTTTTCAACATCAGTGCCTAAGGAAGGTGGTGAGGAAGTGAGGATACCACAGAAAGTCTTTAGTAAGCCTCACCAACAGAGAAACCCAGAGTTCATCCCTCAAGGCTCTGGTGAGAGGTGAGAGTATGTTTTTTGGTTGAGTAATTGAGGGGGCGAAATGTGTGATTTTCCAAGGCAACAAGATTCTTCATTATTAATAAGCTTCAATGCAGGGACCTTTATGATGAATAATATTTTCGGGAACAGAATCTGTTTGAAGTACATAATATATAGGACCTTCCCCAGATCAGGTGATTTCTATCTGGTGGGGTGTTACTGCACCTGATCTGTTGTTTCTCGATCACCGAAGTGTACTTGTGTTGTAAACAGAGACGCTAGGAACTACACTGAATTGTCCCATAGACCAGTGTTTCCAAACCACTGTGCTGCGGCACGTTGTCGGGCGTGCTGTGGAAAATTATCAAAAACTTCCTTATCTCTGTTATATTCTGTTGTTATTTTAAATCAGTGCTATTGGTCATTGTTATGTAGGTTTGTGGATTTTACAGATATTTAACCAATGAAAAGCATTCAAAAGAGCTTGTGACTAAACCTCGTAACGCCATTGGATCCTCAAATTGTCAGTCAAACGTCATAACTCCACCCCGCCTCCATTCAGAATGAAGTGCCGCAACGCGCAGTTTGAAGGCAGAAGTCTACTTCTTTGCAATGCAAAGGTAAATAAAGAACTTATGTTTGAATAAGTACAGCGTTTTCTTTCCTCAAGAAATGCTGTCTATAAAGGCTAATGTTTTTGTGTGTATAAACAGCAGAGAAGAGTCTTAGCATTTACTGTCTAGTTGTAGCCAATACACTTTTGTACATTTTAAATATCATAGCTGTTCGTCTTTTATATTGTGAGATTTTGGCCAAATGTATTAACAAGAGAAACTGAGCGCCCACATAGCTACAATAAACTTTATAACCTGCAAACTGGTGAAAATGTGATGCTATTAATTTACTGCCTCAGATGCAGCCGTTCAAATGATGGACACAACACAGATCTCTGTCACTAGCTCGTCAAAAACCTCATTAACTCCATTTGAGTATTATTTTCAGAAATTAAGTGCAAGTGTCTGATCATATATAAAGCCAAAATACCAACTCTGATGACACCAAGTTGAATTATTGGAAAAAATAAAAAATTTCTCTTTTTTTTTTTTTGTAATGTTTAGTGGTGTACCGTGGGATTTTTTACATCAAAACTGTGCCGTGGCAGAAAAAAGGTTGGGAAACACTGCCAAAGACAACGACCGTCAAATTGTTAATAAGCCTAGCAGGTAACGAGTGCTTTTAAATTTGGGTGTTTATTACACCTCATAGATGGGCCGCTACTCTCACGGTGGTTGGAAAATGGATGCTTGACAATACCTGTGTCAGCCATAAATACTGGAAAATGCATCTAGTTTTCCTGACTGACACGAATGGCCTATTTTCCTGACTTGTTAAATGGAGCACTGCTCCTACAGCACCTGCATGTTCTCTCTAGTAGTGCAGGTTCACTACTAATGCAGTGCGTAGGCATGCTTGTCTGTTGACAGCATAGCATTAATGTGTAATAAATGAAAATAAAACTGCAGTTTGTTTTTCTTCTAATCTTTCTAGTCTCTTCTTTTAAATTGTGATAGTTCTGGATCCCTGATTTTCCCAGATATTAGAGTATCAAGATATTAAAATTAGTACATAGTATTTAATAAATGTTTAGAATTTAGGATGCATTTAGGAGAACTGTTCTGGCGGCCCACGTGCAACATGTTTTATCCTTCTTTCTGTTTTCTATTGTGCAGGAATGTTTTTTTTTTTCATCTTGCCCTTTTAGACAAGGTTATGCTTTTGATGCAGGGCCAGAGTTTCCGTGTTCAGTGATTTCACATCGTGAACAGGACCATTTAACAATGCACAATAAAGGCATAGTTCAGTGGGGCATGAATAATTTGGCACTGCTATGGAAATCAAGGTTTCCATAGTCAACAGCATCATCTGCAACTGTTAGATTTCTGTACATTATTTCAGAATGTAATTATTTAGCTACATTTTAAAAAGGAACTAAAACTGTGTGCAGTGGCATCGTTATTGCATATATGTTGTGAAGTGAGAAGAAATCAAATAAGTTTTTAGTCATTTTAAAACTACAAAATCGATACATATCCTCCAGAAATAACCCTGTTAGAGCCCTAGTTTCTGCGATGGTAAATAATGTCTTTTTTTGCGTGTAATGGCTGGCTCATGATCGTGTTCTGGAGGCTGTTTCTGTTAGAGTATCTACAAAAAACACTCCCAGGAGAGGAGACACACTAATACAACTAAACCTGTATTAACCTCCACTGACTCTGTAACATCAATAAAGGTATGGCACACCCATTAAAAATTCAAGTCAAAGACAAATTAAGGAAATTAGGCTTAACCCAGTGAAGTTTAGGTGAGAACGTACAAACGTAAGAACTTGGAAAAACACCGTGGCTTATAGAGCTTAAGTGGCAATACCTTGCATAGTGTGCCACGCGTTCAGAGACAGAGAGAAATGCAACTAATACCAGAGAAAATGGAATTTCAAGATGAATGCCTCTAATCACCGTCCTGATGTACTGCAGAGTCAGTCAACAAAATTGGAGAGGAGTCAGAGAATCATTCCCCGCCATTATTTGCCAGACCTGATATCACAGAGCTAGCATCATCTTGATTGGGCTTGTAAAATATAAGGACATGTTTGAATAAATGTGTCCGGTGGGCAGAAGCCCTACTGACCCTGGGAAGTAACTCAGGCTAAATGGTGGCAGCCCGGCACCTGTGTTTGCTTTGGGCTGAGACGTTTGAGATAGGCTGTAAATCTTGGGCTGGGGACTGATTACTGAGCTTGAGGTCCTCTTAAACCCCAAGTTAACGCCTCTGAAGATTGGAAAGTAGCTGTAGCAACTCAATGTAAACTGCACTGGGGATAATAACATGTTTTGTGTTTTTAAATAGGGATACACATACATTAATGTACATTGAGGACACTTTTCTAAAAAGACCAAGTACAATAATGTATTTTGATTTGATGATGTTACAGGTCTCAATCCACCACTTCCTAGCCACTGCTCCATCTCCAGGTAATTTGTTACAAGTTAATTGTTACAAGCACAAAAAATATTTTTTGGGTTCGAACATAAAAGTAACATTTAATTGACCAGCAAGCTTTCAGAATCAGAATCAGAATCAGAATGAGCTTTATTGCCAGGTATGTTTACACATACGAGGAATTTGTTTTCATGACAGAAGCTTCCGCAGCACGGTAAACATCAATGACCTTTTTTTTCAATTTTAATATTAAGCTAAATTTGTGGGGAAGAAAGTGAAAAGAGGTATATCAATACAGTTCTACCATGCAAGCACTAATTAAATGTAAAAGCAAAAAGCATGCAATTCGAAGGTTAAAAGATTTAAATGCACATTCTTACAAAATTTGCAAACCAGTTGGCCAACTATTTACAGGTAGTTACTACATTACCCATCAAGGATCAATAAAGTGTCTCTTTATCTCTCATTCCTATTATTGACCCCCTTTCTAAACTAGTCTTCAGTGGAAGGCATTATTGCTCATATAGCTAGAGATAAACTGATTCTATGGGTGTAAATGTGGTTTGGATTTAAAAACACATTGACATGAATTAGAATGCAGAATGTTTAGATGCCAGTACAATCCTTGTTGTACATTTTATTATAATTTTATAACTCCAATTGTACATTCTCTTTGAGTTTTAAGAGGGTTTTCCAGAATTTCCCTTAAGGTTCTGAATATGCTGTAAGAAAATTCTGACTCATATCGATATAACCACATTGCTCATCCAGAGACATGTAACGTTGCTATTGGCTCTACCATGCACAACCCAGCCTGAGGAAAATATACCATGCACAATGGGCAGAATAATTGCATCACTAAACAACACTATATATGAAGAACCTAATTATGAAATCCAATAAAATCTCCCCAGGGTACAAATACAGCATTTCACTCTAATTGTGCCTGATTGATTGAAAGCGTGTTCCCAACAGCAAGTGTCAGTTGATCTATCGGTGTAGCAGTGCATGGTTTATTGTGTTCTAAACATCTCTAGCTTGACTGTTTAGACATAATGAGATCCCAGTTCTCCCAGTATGCGCTCTATACCGCACCGGATGCCTCTACTACAGGTATCAGTCTAATCTAAGAACAGATGGAGAGCACAGCAGTGCTTCTCAGATGGTTCTGCTCTGTTTACTCGTGAAAACACAGATAGCATAGGCTGCTATCATATTCTCTTATTAAAGTCTATATTTTGAAACAGAACTAGTCAAGGCTTTTGCAACAATGAGAGAACGTGGAGTGTGGTGACCTTTTCAGTAGATTGGGGAGAAATCATTAAAAAACCAGTTTACCCTGCCTTAGATCTTTTTCCCTATTTGTATTAGACATGGCAGATACAACTATGCAAAAAAAAAATATACCTCTAAAAGTGCATTCATCATGTTTCTACATGTCTTCTATATTAAGATATTATATTTACATTTTCATGCATTTGGCACAGGCATTATCCAAAGCGACCCTCTGTGCAATCAAGGTATGTTTTCAATGGGAATTGAACTCATGATATTGGTGTGGCTAGCATTGTGTTCTGCCAGAACATGAAAGCATTTTAATCTTTCATTTGTTTGATGAAGTGTTAAGCTAATGAAATGCTACACTTGCTATTTTTCAGCACTCACGTTGTGATGTTTTGTTTCGAAGCCCACACCACTTTGCACTGACAATGCAGGCTTGCATAAATTGGATTTCAAACCGCACAGCCACCATTGATTTGTGCTTCAAACTGTTTGGTATGACGCAACGATCAGAGAAAGCAATTTTCCAGCACCTCGTCATACAAAGAGGTACTAAAATCAGTTAAACACTCCAGTGTGCTCACAGAAGCCGCGTCTGAGAGATCCTTAATATCAAGGGTTTTACTTATTGTCTGTTAATTAGTGCAGCCATCAAGTGGCCCATGTGATTACATCAGTGATTAAGAATTGCCCGCTCAGGTCTGAGTTTGGAGAGTTTGGCATGAAAGAGACTCCAAGGACACAAACTTGTTGGAGTGTATTGTCTCCCATTAAGCTGCACAATATTTTTGTTCAACATTTTCGCTTTGTAACGAGTCAGTGGCCAGCCGTCAGCAAGAGACAATTGGTAATGGCTGTCCCAGGCCCCTGTGATTACGGTGGTCCCACTAAGGTCCTCTATGGGAAAGCCCAATCCTTCCATATTTTTCTTTCAGGCCCAATGATTTTTGCCCCTGAAACCCAGTGATCTAATTGGTATCTGCTTGCTAGTAGAGGATCATATATGGATATTTATGTGATGCACTTTTTTTAACATAATTCTACTTTAATATTTTTTATTTTCATCTTAATAATTTGATTTGCTGCACTACCCCAAATATGTGTTAAAATAATGCATGCATGCAAACACATACATGCTATTTGCAATCCGTAAGACAATCTCCGACTTGTGTTTTAGAAAGTGCAATGCCAGTCTGCAATGATTCCTCACCGCCTCCGTCTACAAAGAGATGTGGGAGGACAAACTCGGTGGTTGTGTGATTAACAGCTGTGGTAAAACAAAAATAAATAAATAAATAAAAAATGTCATCATCTGCATAGGAGGTGTTTTGCTGTGGACGGTATAAATTAGGCTGAAGCAATGAATGCAGATCAGACGAATGGATCAGAATCACAATGCCTCCATTCAAAGCAATATGCATTCATTTAACGATACTTACTGTACAGTGGATGCTCAAGGCGACTGCATTTGAAATTCATGTGCTATAGAGGTGCTGTAGAACATCTTGGACGGCAACAGGGTGATTTAAAGGAGATTGAGAACAGCCAGATGCAACACTGCCTGTGGCTATTCGTCCAGGACGTGCCTTGTGTCCAAAAAAATACGCATGCCAAGCTGGAGCACAGATTTCCTGTTGCTGCTGCTGATGCACACATGTGTTTGTTCTCCGACCGCGATATCAGCAACAGGAATTCTGTGCTCCAGGTTGACATGGCTATTTATTCAACTACCTACGTAACGTGCTTGTTATCCATTTCCCTCCATTTCTGCTCCTTCACGGTCGTTTTGCAGTGAAAGAATCACTCTGACGCATATTCTCTCAACTTGAATGTGGATGCTCATGCAGTAAATACCGACTAAAATTAATATTTATGAACCAAATACATGAGGTGGATTGGAAAATGTTCAAACTTACCGTTTCAGTGTAAGTCATTCCGGTCAATAAAACGACATGTATTCCGTTCATCTATAGCGCAGTGCTCCAGAGAGCGGAAAGCCCGCGCCACGCAAATGAAAATAAGCGCGCGTGGTCTTCTTTTAACGGAGATGGAGAAATAGCAGCGGTTCGCGCTCCTAACGTTAAGATTTTGCCGTGCGATTGAGGCAAAATCCACCAGGTGAGAACCGTCTGGAAGCTTTTTAGAGTCCCTCGCACTGACAACCTCCTCCTTCCTCCGCGTTCAGAGGCGCATCTGCAGCCGCTCGTTCGGTTGTCACATTGACATGCCGCTGTCTGCCCAGCGGTCATTAATATCGGAACAGCCCCCGAGTCTCCAGAGATCAACCAATAGCGGCGGGGCGGAGAGAAACTCTCGCAGCTGATTGGCTAAACAGCCGCGTCTGTCAGACAAGAACCGTTGGAGAAATAAGGAGAGGCAGAAGAAAATGGATAATATGTTGGTATTAATTTCTGATTGCGTCGTATTTAGGGGTTGTTCTCTCCAGACATTTTGTATACTAGTGACTGAGAGAGTATGAAAGATCATAGAGTGTTTATATAGCTTATAAACTAATACAACAAAGTTTACATCATAGGCACACTTGGACACTCCAATAAATATTTCTCAGGGTTGGTTTATTTTTTTTTTTATTTAATTTCAAGAGGTTCTGAGTCTTGACTTACAAATCAGTGCATATTGTTATTCTATGGCATTTGTTGTTACAATGGAAACTTAATCGAAACCATGTACAGGATGGGCTTTTTATCTGAAATTACACAAATTTTTAGAGATAATCACAGAGAATTTAAATAAATCATTCCTGAAACCACAAATATAAACTAAATAGCATACAATCATTTTGTCCATCATACAAATAAATGCTTACAATTATTAATAGGCTACAATTATTTTGCTTTTTAAAATAATTGTATCATTTTTAAACATGTGAAAACTTGGGGAATCACAGTGATGCTGATGGATATTGCTCTTACTTGGTATTACTTAAGTAATAACTGTTGTGTTTTTATATTTTTGTATCATTGCAGACAAGGTGTAGCAACTTCATTTAAGGACCAGAACTGCCCAACAACCAGAATTTTGGGACGAAAAAAAAAAAATCAGGAAGCTGAAGGTAGGCTTTTCATGTATCCAATTCTTTTGGTTCTTGTTTCAGGGACTCTGACAGAATACGTCCTTTTTGCTGTGACCCTGTTTTTAGGGATGAATTCACTGTGAAGGTGCTTTCCTGAAACAGACCTGTCTTGCTTTACAGCCCATGCACAGGTCCTTCACAGCTCACCCTCGGGACTTCACACACCTTGAGAAAACAGGGATATAACTCATAATAAAACTCCCAATAGGGTCGGACAGTGGACCATTTTTTCTGTTCTGGCATCAGGAGACTGCTCTGCCAAAGAAAAATGTGCATGTACTATAAAAGCATAAATCTGGATTTTGGTTGATGTCAGCAAGTACCAGGTTTTTCATCAGTCCATGTCCCCATTTATGAAAAAATTTAGAGGAATATTAGGAATTTGTGAGGCGGTTTCGTCGTGGCATTTCACTGCATCTGTTTTCTGACAGACGAGGCCTTAGAGGGCAGTTCAGTTTATTGACTAGAGTCCCACAGTTATAAATATTTTTACAAGAAACTTAGAGAAGATGGTCTTACAGCCTCTGACAAAGACATAGAACCTGTAAAGTTTTCTGAAGAGCCTTTAACAAAAGTCATTTTAAAGCTGCAAGCGTATTGATTCTGAAACCACTATTATGGCCAATACTTACACAGATGTAAAACATTATTAAACTGTATAAAATACATTTTAATTTATGATAATATATTCATGTCAAATTGATTCAATGCTTGTCAGTCATAAACCGCCCACGCCAGACTATTTAATTATAAACTAGTCTTCCGCCAAGTAATAGTCAATAAAGTCCTAAGAAACCTTTTTTTTTAAACCACAACTTCTTGAACTCAACATGTCATAAGTTGTTTTCTCGATCTCAATTTGTTCTTTCTTATTTTTTTCTTTTGTCTAGAAGTGACAAAGACATATATCTATAGCACTGCATCATGGATGAGCAAATTTTTACTTTGACTAAGGACTCACCCAAGCTGAAACAGCTCCTTCAGTGAAACACCTTTTCCAAAACAATGTCCTGAGAGGGCTTTGTCGTAGATAAAGTTGTGACTTTGAACATGTGGTCCGTTTTATTGCCAGCCAAAGGATGTTGATGCAGAAGGATGCTGAAGGATGACAGTTGCAGATAGTTCACCCAAAAACGAAAATTTCCTGAATATTTTTCACATTCAGGCCATCCAAGATGGGAACCTATCTGGAGAAATGTAGCATTGCATCACTTGTTCACCAGTGGATCCTCTGCAGCGAATGGGTGCCATCCGAATGAGAGACCAAACAGCTGATAAAAACGAAACAATAATCTATTTTTGTGAAGAGTAAAGCTGTGTGTTTAGAAGAAACAAATCCATAATTAAGACATTTTAACTTTAAGCTGTCACTTCTGGTCCATATTCCATTATAATTCTTCCTCCAGTAAAAAAGTCCATCCCCTGTTGTCCTCTCACATCAAAATCCACCGACATGTTTGTTTAGAACTGTTTTGGATTGTTTTCACTTGTAAACCTGCATATTTCTCTCCTGATTCAGGCAAGACGACATTTTTTGGAAAACGAAATATTATGAATAGAGGACTTTTTCTTACAAACATGCAGCTTTTTGCTTCACAAGATGTTAACTGATGGACTGGAGTCATGTACATTACTTGTGGATTATTGTGATGTTTCTATCAACTGTTTGGACTCTCATTCTGACGGCACCCATTCACTGAAGAGGATCCATTCGTTCTGTTCTGACTTGTGACTGAACAGAGAAATGAGAAGTCAAGTGATCACAAGAAAATGATACATGACCTCTTAGGGCTTCTGTATTATTCTGATTATTGTTTATATAGAACTTTTATTCTTATTATATTATATTACTGTTGCGGCCATGTTATAAAATTACAATTGGTAACAGCAATGTCACATTGATAGATAATAGCTGCGACATGAGCCACATACATAAACAGTCCAATTTCTCAATATACACTGCATCAGCACATTGCTTTCAGTTTGGTGGAGTTGCAGAAAACCTGGACAAGTGACGCTCCTTAACGTTACGTGACAGTGGCATGCCTGCAGAGACGCATGAGTTGCCTGGGAATACGCCTCTCAAACTGTTGCAGTTTTTGTGGTATGGGGCTGTCTGTGCCTGCAGTGCAGCTAACAGGCTTCCCAGGTGGGGGTTTGTTTAGTTAAGACTGATGTAGAGACATCCTGCCACCAGCCAACCATACACAACATCTCACTCTCCTCATTAGGCCCCTCCACACTCCCATGATGCTCAAGTTACTTTGCCAAGTTAAAAAATAGCTCATTTTCGCTTCCAATGTGCAACAGAATCAGTGAATGTGTTCTTTCTTGCTTGCTTTATGGCTTTCTTTCTTTTTCTTACTTTCTTTCTTTCAGGAGCCAGGTGCACTGCGAAATTTATTTCACCTATTAAAGGCTGCATAATTTGTAAGTAAAAGAGTGAGAAAGGGGAGATTTATTAGCCGGTGATTAGAAGCTTGTGTCAGCACACTGGCTAGCCCTGCAGTTTAGTTTATGTATCTCCAATCAGGCGTTCGACGCTCTTTAAACGTCCTTGTTAAGAGCGCAAATGTCCTGAGAGGCAGCCATCATACACATCCAGCTTTCCTCTGTTAAAGTCAATATTATTAGTATTCTCACCAGCACCTGTGTAACACCATCTCTTCAAGCTTTGCTCTGAATGCTACAAAAGTTGACTGGATAAAAGGATAGATTTCTTTTTTGTTCCATACAAAAAAGCAGAGCGAGACTGCAGTTTTAGCCGCGGGATGTTCAAGGGCCTCTCTGAGGAGTTCTGTTGTCTCCCCTGCTTGTTCTGACTGAGTTCCCAGTAAAAGTGTCGAGGTTAACCTCGCTCATCTCAGCCGATCATGAGGTGAGGCATATCCTGGAGCTTCGATGGTGGGAAAAGGGTGGTATACATAAGAAAATGAGACAGAAAAGAGAAAAGATGAGGCTTCTTGTTGGAGGTGGCACCCTGGTTTTGTGGAAATGGACAAGTGTGGTGACTGATCGAGTGCACTGAGCTTGAGTTTCAGATCTCATTGCATACATAGACTTCAAAAGCTCAATAACAGATTCATGACAGGCTTTGGCTGTCCATTGTTGAAAACCGTTTTTATGTGTGTGTGTGTGTGTGTGTGTGTGTGTGCATTTCTGTGCAACAGAGGCAGAATGATTTTGAAATTGAATCCTGGATTTCCACCCAAGCCCGTAGCTAGAAATTCTAGGGCCCTTACTTCTTATTCAACCATTTGTAAGGCAAAGATACAGTACAGCTTGATGGGGCGGTGCATGTTGAATTGTGCTTTGATAAATTGCCCTGTCCAGCTTATGCACGGACGACCTGAATTCATATCCAATATTCAATTTTACGGAATTGAATATTACTCAGTATTTCTCTCATTGCAATACTCTTTTGTCAATACCTTTATCTCTTGATGTTTCTCGTATATCTGGTCTTTGATTAGTTCCTTTATTTCTTCTTCTTAGTGTTAGCTCTGTCCTTTCACTTTTCTTACACTTAAACTCATTTTTCTAGCTGAATACTGGTTATAGTAAAGTAGGTTTAGATTCCGTATAACTCAAATGTAATCTTTATTATTTAAGATGACTTAAAATATCTCTTCTTGTTTTTGTTTTTTTTTGTTTTTTTTACCATATTTTGACAAAATACAAATATAAATAAGGTCTGTCACCATATACATAGGTATTTATTTATAAAGTTGATTAAAAAGTTGTCACGGCAGAACCCTTGTGTGTCTTAGTATTGAACAAATCACTTAAGTGATTCATTCAATTATAAATAAATCTGAACAGAACAGAACAAAACTGTTGTGAATGATTTAAAATTACTTGCTCATAAAAACACTTGTCACCCCCTACTTGCAAACCAATGTAACCTGCAGAAAAACATGAATTTGTCATCAAAAATCATGTAAAAAAAAAAAAAAAAAAAAAATTATAATTAAAAAAAGCTGAAATATTTTCCCATTCTTTTCTTTTGTAAAAATACTGATTTTTATCTCGTAAATTTGGCTAGAGACATGTAGTATGTTGCATTAAAAAACTGTCACAGTATCAAAGCTACAGCAGAGCCGTTGTGTGTCTTAGTTTTCTATGTGTGTGTCTTAGTGTTTCATTCAGTGAGTCACTCATAAAGCCACATAACTCTTAAAAAATTCTCACTATTATCTAGTTGCTTATTAGAATGCAAATTACAGTACTAGCATATTGGCAGTTTATTATTACTTATAAAGTGCATATTAATGTCTTATTCTGCATGACTGTATTTTAGATCCTTTAATCTTACCCCATACCTAAACTTAACAACTAAATTACTAACTAATAATAAGCAGCAAATTGGGAGTTTACTGAGGAAAAAAATCGTTAATAATTAGTTAATAGTGAGAATTGGTCTCCAAACTAAAGTGTGACCAAAACATTTCTCACCCCTTTTATATCTGCATAACCTGTACACAGGTGTGTGAATTTGTTCTTGAAAATAATGTAAATAATGCAAAATATTTTCTTTGTTTTATTTTGGAAAACATGCTGATTTTTATCTTGTAAATTTGACAAGATACATGCAGTGTCTTGTTTATAAACCTGTCTTTCTGAAGCCATGAGTTCAGAATTCAATGCAGGCAGAACAATTGCAACTATTGTATGTTTTTAGACTCTCCAGCCGTATGTCAGTTTGCTCAATAGACGCATGAAAATGGGGGCATGCATTGTGTATAACACTCAGGCCAGATGTTGAAACCCTGCAGGTCAATGCTCTCTCCATTCTCGTTGATGTGCTGGAAACAGCAACTATTTTTTTTTTTTTTCAATGGGAGAAAAATGGCTGTAAAGGCCATTTCTGAAGTGCACAGACATGGCAACGACCTTCAGATTTGTTTATTACACTTCAGCACGAATTGTGCTGGAAAAATGCCACTCAGACTGTCCATTTATGACAAAAAATCATTCAAGCTTACTAAAAAGAAGAAAAAGAGGAATAAGAAAAACGATAATATGGAACGTGTGGGAACATTCCAAAGTTTTTACATGAATGCCATTGTGAAGTGAAAATTTTTATGACGTTGGAACTATAAGAACAAACGAACACAGAGATGTGGCAGCATTGTGCCGCCATCTGAAATCTCCCTTGTTACTCTTTTGTTTCATTATATTCCTTTGTGCCACCACAGTGAATGACTGGTGCTGATTATGCAAATGAGCCAGAGGAAAGAAGCATGGGTAATTATCACAGTTGTGGATAGGCTTTGGGGAAAAATGCTCCCTCTGCCATAGAGATGCTATAAGAAGAAAAAAAAATGCTCAGAGCTTTGCAACAGTAACAGCTTTGGAGTAGCTACCAGAAGATGTATGTTGTCTTTCAATGTACTGTATTGGTAGATTTCCAGCCATATCCTCTCTAATAAATAAAATCCATTCACTCGTTTGAAATAACATGTTGCTGTCTGTTTCACCAGCCTGCATCTAATAAATGCTTTATTCATTATTTATTTAGATAAATTCAATAGTCAGTTAATGCAATAGTTAATTCTTATTAAAAAAAATTATATTTTATATATATATAATTTTTAAATAATTATAATTAACCTAAATTAATAATAAATTAATAATTTAATTTATTATTAAATTTAATTATTATTAATTAAAAATTAATCATTTAAATAATTTAATAATTTAGGTTAATTCAATAATCACTCAATTTATTTAGGTTAATTCAACAGTTCAATTAATAATTAAATGACTACTACAAATAATAATAATAATAATAATAATAATAAAAATAAAAATAAACAGTTGTTGAATGCAAGTCCTGCCTGTGCAAATGTTCATGTTTTTAATTTGAGCTTAAAATGCACATTTTGTGATGCTCTTGTTGTCATGTTTTATTCCTAATTTGAAATCTGTTATTTAAATGTAACATTGACAAACAGTTTGTATTTTTCTTTCTCCACCCAGATAGTTTGAGGCTGTAATTGCATCGCTGGAAATAGCAGCTGAGTGAACTGACTCACCTTCAAGGGATGGAAAATATTACAGGTATCTTAAAATGACAGCACTATAACGTCAATAAAACAACACACGCTAAACTGTTTTACAAAGTTTAGTGCCTCAGCTGAAACTTTGATATCTAGTCTGGGTGCTGAAAGCATTGACCTACATCATTATCTGTGTCACTGGAGGATGTCTGTTTATGGAGGAAAGCCTCTCTCATACTGTGATACTAGTGTTAGAACAAACCAACCTGAAAATGTTGAAACAGAGGGCCAAACCGCTGTGACTGGGTTAACAGAGGGCCAGTGCAGGTCTCCCTTTCCATTTAGAAAATGTAGTGCCTCAGTGTGTAAGTCAGTTTGTCTCCTGATCCTACTGTGTGCAAACTGCCGTAATGCGGGTCAATAGGCGGAGAAGCTACTCTGGTGCTAAATTGGAACCTCTTGAAATTGGCTTCTGCCCCTGTATTTAGCCCTGACTCTACTGCAGTGCAAACGCTGCACACCTAACTGAACATCGGCTGGCTGTCAGAAATTGAATGCTTTTCTCTTTTTTTGCAGAGTAAAGTTTGGTTTAAAAATATCCCCCATTGTTCGTGGAAAACAATAGTCGCAGATTTGCGCTGGGTGACAAGAGACGACGGTCCAGAGCTTTCCGAAAAGCACACATGCGGGTCTCTGCGGAGAACATGCTCACATAAATCATGTCCTGAAAAGCAGCTCCCTCAGGAAAATAAAAGTGCATTTGTCGGGGCAGTCAGCAGAGTTCATAGCTCACGGGCAGGCGGCCAGAGTCTTGTGCTGCAGCTCTTGCGTCTGATCGCATATCAAATGGGATTATGACATTATGTGCGTTCCTCAGCCCTGCATTTTTAATTGAATTACATGCTCCTCTTAATGCAATAATCTCCCAAAGATCCACAGCATAATGTTCAAATCAATGATAATAAAATTAGTCCGTTTCTTTTTGTGAGTCTTGCCGGAGCGACTCGAGATCTCAGACGTCGGATTGCGCCAGAGACACCGATGCTTGCATAACGCCATGTGTGAGATGACACCCACGCTCGGGTGAAACACGTTCCAGAGATTGATCTGAATCATTGGGGCTGTTAAAACGGTGATCCTCCGGCGTCTGTCCGTGTGACACCGTGGTGACTGGTTTTCAGAGAGGGGCCCGCGCCGTAGGGAACCTTTTACACGCTGACAGCCAAATAAAAGGCTGGCCGAGGCTTTTTGCCCATTAACGTCATCCCTGAAAGCAGATTGTGTTGCCACGCAATTATACCGCGCTGATTCTCAAACAGCGGGTTTAGTTATCATTAATCCATCAGCTCAGAGATGGAGCCCGGCTGGACAGGCACATTTATGCCAACCATAGTGTGGGGAATCGACTTTCTTTTGGCTGCACAGGCTATTATTTATGTGCATTTTTTCATTTATTTGTACAGAATTTGCATTGTTGCACACACGTTATTTTCGCTTTTTATTGTGCGAGGAGAGGAGGATGCGTGAGATACAATTTACACTGAATACCAAATTATGTTAAAAAGGACATTGCAGAGGGCTAAAATGCTTTTACATAGTAGAGGAGACCGGGGCAAGTTGTCACGAGGGCTGTGAGCTAAATTACACAAATGTCATGTTCGTTTCATACACCTCAGCATTGACTGTGGTCATTTTTGTGAATTCTATGCAAACCAAGTTCCAATATTAGGATATTTCATAACAGTGTAATGTTTTGAAGTCGTAAATGTCAGATGGGGGCAGGTTGTCACATATGTTTTATGTTGGCCTGAATAACAGTTTGATATTTTTATAGGTTTGCTTTTCCATTTTTCCGCCATTTTGTACTTCATAACTTTTTTGATGTTTAAAATAAATTTTAAACAGCAAACTCATTAAATAGACTGTAATTGGATGTTTAGTGGCAGGTTCCAGTTGTGACAATGTGTGTTGAATGAACTGGATTTGTTATTATTTATTTATTTCCTGGATAATATCATTGGACATGTGCAATGGATTTTTATAACCAAGACTTTTAGGTGTATGTCTGTAAACATGGACTTTCAAAGATAAACTTACCATCAGTGAAAAGTGTGACAGCTAGCCCCAGATTTCCCTATACATTAAATGTGTCTAGAAGTTGCCATTTAGTTCATAAATAGCAAATATAAACTCTTATTTTCATTCAAATGAAGTCTATTTCCTATTTGAGTTTGGCAAATTGAGTGAGTAAATTGTTTTCAGTTTTACATTTACAAGTCATTTCAAAGCTGATTGGCATCATTTTTTGTCCTCTAGTGAATCATTGGTAAATAACCTACAGAATAATATGGAATCTATTTCCAATCATCAATGCAGACTCCAGCGAGCTGAATCACTGTCTGCCGCCTCCATGGGCAGCTGTCCGCAGTAATGGAAACGTATCAGTGACTGGTTGGAGATGATTTTCGCAGGCACCAACTTCATTGACAGCCACTCAAGCGTCAAGAAAACACGTGACACCCGCAGAAAACAACCTAATGCTCACAGCCGATACTGACGTTAACGTGACGTCAACTACTACATAGCTAACAAGTTGACATTAGATGTTCAAACATCCGTAGCACACAAATGTTGAGTGAAATAACACAAATAACATGAGTTTTGAAATAGTGCTGGGCAACGATTAATTGCATCCAAAATAAAAGTTTTTGTGTACATAATATATGTGTGTGTGCTGTGTATATTTATTATGTATATATAAATACACACTCGTGCATGTATATATTTAAGAAAAATCTTTCTATATTAAATATATATGAATATAAATACATACATGTAAAAATTTTCAAAATATATACTGTATGTGTGTGTCTTTATATATACATAATAAACATACACAGTAAACACACATATATTATAAACAAAAACTTTTATTTTGGATGCGATTAATCGCAATTAATCGTTGCCCAGCACTATTTTGAAATAGCTGAAGAGTTGAAATTGAGTTATCAGCATTTTCAAGTCATTTTACTTGTGTAATGTGACATTTTTTTTCTTCTGTAATGTGAGGGTTGTTTTTGGGGGGGGAGGGCACCGATGCTTAATTCATAATAAGACTAGGCATCTTTATTAAGAAAAGTAGGGTAAATTTTAATTGCATGCTGTCTTTAAGACACCTTCTGTGCTGTTTATGAAAAATTCTGAAACTCTGCTATTAAGAAAACAAAAACAGCATTTCCAGCAGGAAGATTTTCTCTCTGTGGACTTTTATCAACCCACTTTTAGTGTGATTGTGCCCCATTATTGTGTTTTTCCTGAATCAATAAGTGACAGGAACGATTTTTAGCGTAGAAACAAAAAAAGCTGCTCTGCAACTAAAGAAGAATACAAAACATGTGGCAAGTTTTGCCATTTAATTAAATCGGCCCTTAAGTTCCATAACTTCCATTAAAACTGTTTTTCAGTCTAGGGAGAACAATGTGGGAATCTGTGGGAAACAGTGACAGCGGAACGTGCTCTTTTCATCCGGTCTGACTGTACAAATGGACCTCATTGTCTACGGAGAAATTCGATTTTCTGCCATGCGCCAGCTCTACATAAACTCCTCTCTGGGGTCTGATGCCACCATGCTCAGGCTTATCAACAGCACTCAGGGTGTGAGATTGAGTTCTGGCGCATATTAAACCATGGGGAGACCAGGGACGAGAATCAGAAATACAGCATAATCCCTCTAGAGATCCTCCTCTCGCTCACCACCCATCTGCCTTCATCTGGTACCAACTCGATCCTCGGTCAGAAAAAAAAACCCTAAAAACTCATCCCGATGAGCGCGGTCTTTTGAGTGTGTAATTTGCTCCTTTATCTTCTGTTCAGAGCCGGCCTCTAAAATGAAGTCATTATCATCGTTCCTAGCAAAGCTCAAGCTTGGTAGGAGAAGTCGTCCTTCGTGGATCCCTAAAGAGGCTGGATAAAGGAGCTTCGCTATCGGCTCTTCGGAGTGAGATGGCTAAAACCACACATGAGCTCAATCCACCTCCCTGCTGCGCTCCTGCTAAGCTGTTGCTAGGCATGTTGGAGAAAAAGTGCTACCTTCACATGCTCATAGTGCTCATAGGAGATTGTGTTCGAAATGGCACACAAACATACTACTCTTACTATTTTTGTAGTATATAATCAGGGCTGTTGCTAAATTATTATTTTTAGGGTTCCTCCACCTCCAAAATCCCAGTTTATCCATTAAGTGGTGTATATGACAAAGCATACTGCCATTAATACTGCATCCCACAATGCACTGTGCTTGATCTGATCTTTTGTTTAGTAACAGCAGCCACAATCAGTCAACTTTGTTGGCTCATCATGTGATCAGATTGCCCAAAATTAAGATGTTTTGGCGTATATTATATTATATTATATTATATTGTATTGTATTGTATTGTATTGTATTGTATTGTATTAGACTGCACAGCAAAAAAAAAAAAAAATCTTACTCAGTGTTTTTGTCTTATTTTCCAGTTCAAATTTTTAAACATTCTTAAATCAAGATAAATTTACTAGACAAGCACAATATATTCAGATATTAAGTCTTGTTTTCTGAGAAATGCATCAAAATTAAGGAAGTTTTTGCTTGAAACAATAAAAACAATATCTGGCAGTGGGGAGGAAAAAAATAAACATTTGTTTTTAGCTTTGAATTAAGTTTTATTCTCTGACTCCATTTGGAAGATATTTGTCCTTGTAATATATAAAGTAATTTTTCTTCTTCTTGTTTTAAGAATGGTTAGATATTTGCACTGGAAAACAAAAAAAAATCCTGTGAAAGAAAATAACTAATTATATTATATTATATATTATATTATATTATATTATATTATATTATATTATATTACATTATATTATATTAGCCTGATCAAATAATATGAGTCAAGGCATAGTAAAAATTAAGGTATGTTAAACATCATAGATGACAGAGTTACATTAAGTACATTGCATTGTGGGAAAAAGTGCACTCAAGCTAAACAGTACTATGCATATATTAGCAGAATTTGTGTAGTGTGCACAGTATATTTTCTGCATACTTTGAATATAGCATGAGTATGGTGTTATGCCATTTTAAATATAACCACAATCACAGAGAAAAAAAACACTCACACACACACACACACACACACACACACATATATATATATATATATATATATATATATATATATACACACACACACACACACACACACACACATATATAAATATATATAGATAGATAGATAGATAGATATAGATATAGATATATATAGATAGATATATATAGATCATTGTTATCTGTGTCCAGCATTACTTCACAATGGCGGGTCTGTCCTGCCATCAGCATGGTAGAAAGATAAGTGATAAATTTGTCCACATAGCCTGTTTCCTTCCTACGGAGAAGAAACACATTGTGGTTACATAGTTCGGCAACCGCAGTGTAAGATGCTCTACACAGAGACAGCATGAAGTAATGCCTCATTTACCACGACCCAAGAAAGTCACATGATATGTATCAGCTGTGATATACAACAAGAAAGTGTGTTGGAGATATGCACATGTGCTGTCATGAGACAGCGTGAGACTATTTTTTAATAAACCGCTGATGATGATGCAGTGGAATCCTGTGAGGCTTTACCTCATTTCACAGATAAAAACATCATTGTAAATAAGACTTTTTCAGGCAGAAGTTTGGCTTGGGTGAGTCAGAACAGACAGCCGTGAGGCTGGAGATGGAGATTGAGTGTTGCACTGGAGGGAGAGAAGAAAAGAGGGCTACCCCGCAAGCAGTGAAACACAGAGCGTAGCACATTAAGTATCATGCTGATGAGACGCCGCTGGGTTGCTTGTGGATTTGAGGTCGGCAGCAGGGCCTCCGCATTTACCCATGCTCCCTTGGTGATGAGCATAGCTGGAGATGTGTGATTGTCATAGTTGGGCAAAATTCAAAATTTAACAATTGGCTCACTTTGAACCGATGTGCTGAAATTTTAATTAAATTTACCAACTGGAATTATAATTGTTTTGAAATAAATTTTCTTACATTATATCCACTCGCCACCCACTTGATTAGGTGCACTTGTTCAACTGCTCATAACGCAAATATCTAATCAGCCAATCACATGACTGGAACTCAATGCATTTAGGCATGTAGACATAGTCTAGACAATCTACTGAAGTCCAAACCAAACATTAGAATGGGGAAGAAAGGTGATTTAAGTGATTTTGAACATGGCATGGTTGCTGGTGCCAGATGGACTGGTTTGAGTATTTCAGAAACTGCTGATCTACTGGGATTTCCATGTACAGCCATCTCTAAGATTTACAGAGAGTGGTCCAAAAAAGAGAAAATATCCAGTTAGTGGCAGTTCTGTTGGTGAAAATGCCTTGTTGATGCCAGAGGTCAGATGAGAATGGCCTGACTGGCTCGAGCTGATAGAAACGCAACAGTAACTCAAATAACCACCTGTACAACCGAGGTATGCAGAACTCTCTGAATGCAGCAACACATTGAACCTTGAAGCAGATGGGCTACAGGAGCAGAAGAGCACACTTGGTGCCACTGGCTCACCAAAATTGGAAAATAGAAGATTGGAACAAGCTCACCTGGTCTGATGAGTCTGTATTTCTGATGCTACATTCAGATGGCTAGGTCAGAATTTTCATTCCTTTAATGGTTCATGATCGTCGTAGTGCCTCAGTTCAAGTGGCATGAGAACCGATCATCCCTTCCTCTTTACTAGTTATATCATGAAATAAACATGAATGAACATCAGAAGGTATCTTGAAAGAAAGATGCCAATACACACCATTTTTCAAGTTCAAGTCCACCAATGTTAATCTACTCTCCTGTCTATTTTGTTTGTCAGACAAAATGGCAGATTCGGCGTTAAGACTGAAGGTTAAAACAAAAGGGGGTTCAATTTGGTAGTATCAAGGTGTACCTAATATATTGTATGTAGGGGTGTAACGATACATGTATTCGTACCGAACCGTCATGGTACGGACATCTCGGTTCGGTGCATGAGGCCTTGCAACGAATACAGGCAATTCATCCTCAATCCAGAAGGGGGCGCCTGCAGTAATGTAACGCTGTTTGATAACCGCCAGCAGAAGAACAGCAAATGCCATGAGTTGCGCACTTGCACATACTGTATGTATATGCTGTATAAAATATGTTATTATATAAATAAAGCCCTATAGGTGCCCCTGGCTGCACAACCCTTGTAATTGTAATGGTTCACTAGTGCACAGAAAACTGGCAACCATAATAGATTCTGATAAAGAAAGAGATGTGATCAAAAGGCACTTGCATTGATCTAAAATTTAAAAAGCCTTTGCCAAAGGACATGATTATCAAGAAAAGTAATCATTTTGCATTATAGGCCAATTACTCGAGCTATTCTCATTTTGAGAGTGTGGCACAAGACATCACCTCTGATGTTCCTCTGATGTGTACCGCAGCTGCGCCACTAATATGGCGTGCAAATTTTCAAATGAACTCGAGTACAGTGGGCATCTGGCCCAGATTCACACTGGGATACTTATCCTGTCAGGAATAGAGAAAGAAAATCATAGTTTTCAGATGGGATGATAATTCAATTTGTTTTTCTTTTCCTTCGTTCCCAATCGCCGCATCCGCGAATTGAGCTTTTGTCCAATCTGCAGCACATAAAGTCATCCCAGAGGCACGTACGGCCCACAAAAACATGTTCTCTTTGAAATGTCATTGCTTTTTAACAGCTAAATAACAGTGCTATTGCAATAGCATGTTATTGCTGTTCTGCTAGTTGGATTTTTTTATAGAATATGTTGCATTACAATAGCTAATGGTTTTGTTTATGCCTGTACGTTGCATGGTCTCCACCGTGGAGAAAGAATAGACCCCCCGGATACACGCAGGAAGTAGTCATAGCAGTAATTATGTTTAGGATTGAACGTGAATTACATTTCTGCATAGCTCACATCCACAACACACTGACTATTAACGGTCAATGAAAACGCACATATGCATAAACAGAACAACCAGTTCCACTAATAGAAAGCCACTCGGGAGATGTTACACTTTCATTTCTGCAATATTGCTTTCTTCTATGTTGTTTTCGTGCATTGTTTTACTGAAGCCTGAAATATTCAGTTCATTTGTCTCGCTGGCCCTCTAAATGAAGATTAATGTCACGCTGGGCATCTAATGAGCACCATAACGCCGTTCCCATACTGCCGCAGCAACAGAACGTTAAAATGCACAACTATTGGCTTCGATTTCAGCAATTAAGCCCTGAACTTAACATTTCAGCAGATAAATTAGCAATTATAAAGAGATGGAGCTCAATTATATAAATATAATCAACATTAATGTATGCTTTTGTGAGAACACAGACTATGTGAAATACTGAAGATGTCATGCTTCAGTTTTGCCTCGTTTTACATCTCTTCCTTTTGGATATTGACATTTTATGAAGACTAACCATTGCACTTTAAAGTAAACGTCACTTTTCATTTCTTGACTAAAACAGGCACTTGAAGGCAACATTTCATCCCAAATGTAAACTTTTTCATAATATCTTGGGGACTTTTAGTGCTCAGTCTCACAAAGCTCAATTTAAAAAAAAAAAAAAAAAATCACATCCATCTATATATACAGCGAAGTTTCTAAATTTGCAGAGAGAGGACCGTCTGAAGCATGAGTTTTGCATTGCTCTGTGTTTTGTGCCAAATCGCAGATCTGATAGCAAGTGCCAGTGGTTGGCAAACAGTTTGATTTGAGGTGACTTTGTTGCTTAATGCTATTCCTGGAGATGGGTTCTACTAATATGCAGTACATTTTTGTGTTCCCATCATATCTGTCTGAAAATATTGAACAAGATATGAAACTTTTTTTGTTTTAGGGGTACCACTTGCAGTAAGGTTAACTACATTAGTTAACATGAAATAACAATGAAAAAAACTTCTAAAGGATTTATTAATCTTAGTTAATGTTAGTTTTAACATTTACTAATACATTATTAAAATCAAAATTCGTATCTTTTAATATTATTTAATAAATGAGTTAATAACGAACAGTTGCATTTTTATTAACTAACATTAACAAAGATTAATAAATACAGTAAAAAAGGGGTATTTCTTTATTATTAGTTAATTTTAGTTAATGCATTAACTAATTTTAACTAATGAGACCTTATTGTAAAGTGTTAATCTTTTCAATACAATTGGCATTAATCCTACTAATGCTTTAACCAACCACAGTTCAGTGCATCAGGTATTCAATGCAATGTTTAATTCTGCAATGTTCATTAATCAAAAATATTTGTGTTCCTTGTTAAAGCTTTTTGTAATGTGTTCCCCAGTTGCGTTTTGTCACACTGGGCAGTTGTGGCCTAATGGATAGAGAGTCAGATTTTTAATCAGAAGGTTGCGGGTTCGAGTCTCAGGTCTGGCAGGAGTGAATTCGTGAACAAACTCAGGTTTGTTTTTGCTGGTATAGTAATAGTTCCCCTGTGATTCAGAGTAAATACAGCTATTTGGATGCCCTGTCAGCAAACTCTGTCTCCACCTTTCCATCCAACAACAATCGCAGGAGTCCCAGGTGCTGACAGCGAGATGAATTTCCCCGTCTTGTTAAAGTACAGATAATGAGATTTGGACACAATTGCAATGCAAACCTAACATGTTTGCATAGCAATTACTGCTTTTGTGGATTTAATGATCTTAAAGATGAGGTTAATTATACACTGTCATATGTAATGCATATCTGTGTAGGTTGCAGGGAGGAATGTGTAATTGTGTCGCTGGCGCCCGTTCGGCGAGCGCGTCTTTGATGCCAACTGTAATATTAATGCGAATCTGTGCGGCTGCTGCAACATCATTATTAACTGTCTCGTCACATTTGGAGTTTGTTTATTATCCCCTTAATGCTGATGTGTCGAGATAGAGATGCTGCGCTGGTGCTAGACCATTAGCCGCGCGGTAATAAACTCTCTCCAGCTCTTAGGTCGGAGTGTTCATGCTAGTTGAGGGAAGTGAAATTAAACATTTAAGAAAGGCTGTCAGTGCTAATGGGAATATGTTCCTGCGCGTGTGTTTCTGTGTTTCGGAGAAAGGGCTTGTGGGAGCAGCGTTTTTTATTTACTACTCGTGCGCTCTGACAGGTTAAGTGATTAAATCCATGCCTCATGCTGAGGGACAGCATATCCCTACAGAGAATCTTTCAGACAACTTAGGCCTACATTTCTCCGGGCTGAGGATAGCTCACTTACTGGGTTCCCGCGGTGGAACACATCAGTGGCAATCAGCAAACCTGTCTGCGCTTAAACCTTGACAATAAGCACTTGTCCTGATCCAAACAATCCCAACTGCTCACCAGGAACAGCTGGACATTCAGATATAGTAAGAGTATTAAGGTCCTTTTGCTGGCATTTATGGGGATCTTTCGTGCACCGTGAAGGAGAAGACTGGCGTATCTGTTGCTTAAAGGAACTGCTGGGATGTTTGCTCTACAGTTGCTGTTTCTGAATCAGAATCTGATGAAGAAGGTTTTAAGTGCTTAACTCTTTAGTTTCACACAAATAGTCTTGTGTATGTGTGTGTAGCCAGACTTTTGAATCTTAGCAACTTAAATATTACTAATATTTCATTGTAGTGCTGTAGAAGGGTTTACAATACTTGGATTGCTTTCTCCACTGGACTGACATGTGACCAACCACACATTTGGGACGGTGGAATGCTGAAATCTCTCTACAATACGCTGGTGGACTGATTTCAAGATGACAATGCAGAACATTCGGGTCCTGGAGGTAAAAAAAAAAAAATAAATCCAATTTATTTTATGCATAAAAAAAAATATATATATATTCAAAATCATTTGCATTAATTAAAAAAATAAATGGAAAACTTTAAGCTTGCTGCCTTGGAAAATAACTGAAATAAGCTGAAGTGCTAAAATTGCTAAAATTAAAAGGCAAGAAAATAAATGAAAGCTTAACAAAAATAATAAATAAAAAATTAATAAAAATGACAGCACATAAAATGAACATATCAAAATCCAATGCTCATAACAAAATGACTAAAACTTAAGATAAAATTGAAAAATGAAATGAATAAAAATAAAAGCTAATTAAAAATCTGTATTAATAATATAATAGTGTATAAATAATACTAAAATAACACTGAATATAATAAAAATAACACTACAATGAATTTGCAACAAAAATATATATGGTGTTTTATACTTAAAATGCAATTGGTTTTATGTCGTGCCATGTGTTTCTTATTCTACTGAGATATTCGTAAAACACTTTATTGGATTTGTAGATACAAACCGTTTTTACCCCAATTTTCAAAATGGTTTTTGCATTGATTAAATTGTCTTTGTCAAACTTCTTACTGAAGAATGTTTCGAAAAGGCAGATGGAGGAAATTAAAGGATTTTCAGCTTTCTTTCAGAACCACGGCTGTTAAAATTGTGCAGTAACTGTTGAGCTCTTTTGCGTTGCAGCCAGCAAATCAGATTTTAACTTCCTATTTCTATGATAAATATAGTACTGATACTGACTGTGGCCAAGAGATACAAATCATTCCAGAAGATCTGATGAGTTCCCATTAGAATTATTTCTTATGCGGTTGCTCTGATGTCGTTTGTGCCATATAAGGTCAAGCCTTAGTGAATTTCTGAACTGTTTGCTCGTCAATGGCAAAAAAAAGTATCAAACCAACTCAAAAACTCTGCTGAACTTTCAAAACACCACGGGACTCTCCGGGGACGCGGAACACATTTTATGCAGTCTGCATTTTAAAAAGCTTCAACCTAATGAGGAAGGAATTAATTCAGCTGGGATTTTTAATTCTGCCAGGCCACGATTAATCCCATCAGTAAACAAAGCAGAGGTCATCTTGTTTTGGAGAACTCCAATTAGACCCTAATCAGCACTAATCAGACAAGCTGCTCGCCAGAACCTCGGCACGTCGTTTTTGCCTTCCAGAGAGCTTTGGCTCTTCTCTTCCTCCTCTTTGCTGTTGTGTATTCCCTGCCCTTAGCACTGAGTGTGGCCTCTGCTCTGTGATTTCGTGTTCAAGGAGTTAGAAGGAGAAAGAGGGCTAATTACTAACACTGCAGCGTATAGGCGCTCGTTAAATAAATAAAGATTAAAGGAGAAGGTGTTCACAGTCCAGAGAGGCTTTAGTCCCAGCTTCATTAGCAGAAAACTTTCCCACACCGGCAGAATAAATAGTCACGCTTTCCCTAAACTTGCATTGGACAGTTTATTTAAAGGCCCAAGTCCCCATTTGAAATATTTCACACGCTGCAAACATCTGGTAATGTACTTTATCACATTAGAGTAATGTGTTATGCAAGACCACACCAGACTAGCATTTGAAAGAATGAATAAAATAAAATATCAATAAAATAAAATAATAAATGTTCAAGAGCTTTTTCATATCTAAGACTTTTATGTACAGTATGTGCCTACACAGAAATTGACTTCAAAAACAAATGATCCCTTACTGGAGTAAAAAGTGTGTCATCTAGCCCCATTCGGAGTGAAAAATAGCGACAGCTTTTGAGCATAATCTCACATATATATATCTCACATATATTGTCTACTTCAGCAGAACTGTCTGGCAGAGTGTGAATGTGTTTGTCACAGCTATTTACCATGTAGGGGAAACCAGGGACAAATGTAACATTTTTTACATTTTTCATCGTCTCACACACTACTACAAATCTCCTGCCATCCTTTGGTATACAAAACTGAATAATTATATAGTTAATTTAATATTTAGAAATATTTTGGAATGCTTTTTTGCCTGTGTAGTATTATTATCTTATACATAAAAATGTATAATTATATTTTTAATTTAGTAATAATTATATAAGTGTGTGTGTTTTAAATGTTATATTTTATACATACTTATACGTGTGTGTGTGTGTGTGTATTAATAATAATAATTATTAATATTATTATTTGTAGTATTATCATTTTATAATAATTTATAATTAATATATAGTTTTTTTAATTTATTAATAATTATATAAATGTGGGTATGTTTTAAATGTTATGTTTTATACATACTTGTGTGTTTGTGTGAGGAGTTATATTAAACGTAATTTGTAATCATTATATTATTTTATTTAATATTAAAATGTAATATTATGTACTTTTTTATAGTTATGTACATTTTCTCAAAGGATTCTGAGCATGTGCTGAATAAGTGTGATCACTTGTGTTTGTGATGTGATGGCTCCTGTTACAATTGCCCTCGGCCTCCATTACTAAAACAACATAAAAATCATTTCTTTAGGTATCTCTAAAAACTCTGAACCTGAGGGGCTGATCAATAATCCAGATCTACTTTATTTATGCTTTGATGTGTTCATCATTCATTTCAACTTTACATCAACTCTGTAAAATTACAAGGTGATTGCAAGGAGCACTCAAAGTTATTGCCTCCAATAAATGCACCAATGTGGATTCATTAATTTAACCAGACAACGCAGTTTGCTCCCGCATACAAACAGAAAGCACAGGAACATTTTCTCCCAAACAGACAAGAGGACGATTCGTCAATGTTTATGTACCGTCAGCGATGTTGGCAAACTCTGCCTTTCATTGCTATGCAGTTAAACCTGGCACGGTTTTTGTGAGCACCTCAGCATAAAGGCTGATTTGTGCTCGAGGGGTTTTGGCAGTTTTTGGCAGGCCATTGTGTGAAACATTTGGTGGGCAAGTTCTCGTTTGTTTTATTTTTATTTTTTTGTGGAGCAAGCAAAACTTCCTCATCTTATTCGATCTTTAATTTGGCTCTTTTGATAGAAAAGACACAGTAAATGCCCCAAAATGCTTTAAGAACCGAACAGGATAAGACTGTTGCCCCCTCACGGCTAACTATGGATCCAATTATCATCTACTTTAGCTATTTGAGGAGCTGCTGCTGTGGAATTTGAATTCGGTCCTTGGGGGGACTAATGCTCAGATGGGGAACGGGAGAATTTGTACATCCTCCCGTAATTAAAACATGATTTAATGTAGCACAAGGAGGTCTGTAATACCTGGAGAAAGCTATCCGTTAGCATTCCCATTCATCTCTATGGCAGTCGCTCCACTTGCACTAGATTGCACAGAAATGTATGATTTGAAATATGCCGCCTTCTCTCATTCTTGCTGCCAGGTTGTTTTAAGCTGTAAACGTCATGTGACTAAAGGTCTTTGTGCCTTCAGATGGTGTATTTATGACATTTGATCAGCGGTGATGGTCAACTCAACCATTCTAACCAACCAAGCCTTGATTGCTTTAAATTTACCTTTACTCATTTGGCAAGCACTTTTATCCAAAGCGAATTACACTGCATTCAATGTTCACATTTTATCAATTGTTTCTCTGGAAATCGACCTTGGTGTTGCTAGTGTTGTACTCTGCTGTTTAGTATACAGGAAAGAATTGATTCGGTGTTTGTGTTGTTTAGAGACTCTTGAGGAAATGTGGTTTTTCTTGCAAGATGGTTATTCTCAAAGAATTTTATTTTGGTAACCCCAACGTACAGTTCATTCAAGGTGAACTTTTATTAGAATATGTTTTCACTGGAAATCAAAGCTATGGTTTAAAGGTGCACTAAGCAATTTTTGCAAAACAATGTTGATATTTGAAAGCATCAAAACAAACACGCCTATACCCCAACAGGACCTCGCCCCTATTTTGATATCTCCGCCCCAAATGTACGTACACAACCATGGCAACGACGATTGCGGAAACAAGTGAAAATGACACTCAACCGTATTCAAACAAAAGCCTAAGTTGTGTGAAACGAAGCAAAATCAACGTTAACTTACCTATCAAGAAGAAACAACACAACCTCGCATCTGATTCCAGGCCTTCCTGCTCCTTGAGTTCTCTCCACCGCTGGAAAGCTGCTCCAATATTTACACGGGTCCAACCTCTTGCCTGATCGTAACCCTTCTTTTTAATGTTTTGTTCCTCCGATATTTTCCTCCTTTTTATCTCCCAGTTTTCTCTATCTATAGTCGATCTACTAATATCCATCCCGTACACTCAAATCGAGCGCTCTCTTCTCGCAATCATTACAAGATACGCCCCCTTACTGCTGATTGGCTGCAAGTGTGTTTTGGGACATGGTCCGACACTGCGGTCAAAAGCGTTTTTTCAAAAACTGCTTAGCGCACCTTTAAGTGTTGCTACTAGTATGCTCTAACAGGTAAAAGGGAGCATTTACACGACAACATTTTCAACTAAAAATGGAAAGCTATGCATTTTGACCATTCATTTGCACAACAACGGTGTTGTGGGGGACTGAAAATGCTAAATTTTGGAAACGTGTTCTACTCCCTGGTAGAAGAGATATTGTATCTCAGTGGGACCTTCCTGGTTAAATAAGTAAATAAAACATGTTTCAAAAGTGCAAGTTTTAAAAATTATGCTGTTATTGTCCCAGTGTAAACTACAAAAAGATTCATTTGGGTGTATTACGTATTCAGTCTATATATTTCTTACCAAGTAGCCTAATATATTGCCAACTACTGGCCTGGCATGCATAATACAGTGTTTTTAGTCATTTTTGAGGATCCATGTTATCGTGGATCGTTGACATCTGTACTCAAAACACAAAGGAAAAACTTTTTTTTAAATACATAGCTCTTATGTACATGTGTCCACCACATAATTTTTTCCATGAGGCTAGCGTATTTTTCAACGGGAGTGCCACCTAATTAAGTTGGCTGGATATAGCTGATTTTTAGGGGTTTTTTTCCCCCTTAAAAAATTAGTTTTGTTGTTAAATCAGCTGGGTTTAAAAAAAACATGCTAGCAGCATGCTTATCATGCTACTAACATGCTAACAGCATGCTAATCATGCAAGTAACATGCTAGCAACATGCTAATCATGCTAGTAACATGATATCAATATCTCTCTAATCTATCAGTCTAAACTTTCAATCTTCAAGCATTTACAACTGCTTCAAACTTTCAGTCGAGGCTTTTTCAAGCCAACTTCAAAGTTTGTTCTCATCTAATTATTTTACTCATCTAGTTATTTTATTGGCATCCAATCACAGTGGGGGTGGGGTGGGACAAATATTACCAACTATTCCATTCTGCTTGTGCAGTGACTCAACAGCAATGGAGAGAAAGTAAATGTTGGTTTTTGAGTATTTATGTCTGTACCAGACGACATCTCCAGATTACAACCATCTTAATATGAAAAATAATGTTTTGGAGGAGAATTTTCTTCACCATGGGTCTAGCTAAATGCTGCACCAACCACAGCTGGCCATTTTCAGAAGAGCACCTGGCAAAAACACTTTGGTTCCTAAAGGTACATGGTATGTTGTGACTAAATACTAAACATAGAACCTACTCAAACACTGAAACTGAGAAAAGTGGCTTCAATATTTACTTGATTTTGATTGATTTGACATCAGTTTTCACTCTCCATTTTTAATTGTGGTACTGTTTTGTGCCTTGTTTCTGAATTAAACTGCATTCCAATTGAGATATTATATTGAGAGTTATTCTAGTCATCTGGACTAGAATAACTTCACAAAAAAACTAGACATTCTACAATGACCTAGATAGCTTAAAAATCTTCTCAGACATTCTTTATAAGCTTTACCATTTTTAACAAGTCTCACTTTAAGGCACTAGCGTGTTACACAGTTACATAAATTATTCATTAGCTTTACAATATTGATGTATTTGGCATTTTCTTGCTTTTAAGATCCTGGGTAAAAGATTCCGGGGTGGTTTGATGAATATTTATTTCATAAGCAGTCCAAAAGTATGTTTTCTGATGTGTGTAATGGAGATCTTTCAATCTTTTGAACAGGTGTGTGAGCACACACTGGTTTTGCGCAAACACTCATCCATCATGTTTTCTTTTATTATTATTATTCATAGAAAATGTGTATTTAAAAATCTGTTATTCCCTTGACCTTGGCGCACAGATGAGATTATTCCTTGGCAAAGGCATCAGGTAAAGTGATTTAAACTTTGCATGCAACTAAGCATCTGCGTTTTCCCTCAACATTGTAAAAGCCGATTTGGAATCACAAATATTTAATATCTAATACGCAGATTAAATCAAGCTTATGCCACATGTGACTCGATGGAAAACACAGAGCCATGATTCAGCCTGACAGCATTACAGGAAAGCCAATGCGAATGGAATGGTAACTTATAAAATCCTTTTTATCGTTATTCTCCACGGCTCTTCAATTTATCATCATTCGGAGCGAAACACATGAGTGATTCCCTAGTGCAAATGGCCTTCCTTCCATGAGGTGTAAAAATAGATTGAAATGGAAATCGTCTGGATGACATGGATCAATTTTGAAATCTGCTGTTCTGATGGTGGCTGAGAGGAAGGTGAGGAGGAAGAGGGGTTGTGTGAGGTGCTTTTGTTATCTTCCATCTGAGGAAAGGCAGAAAACCACACAAAAAAAGAGAGAAAAAAGATTTGTATGCGCTGCAGTGTGACAAAGGAGGTTGTCGTGGATTGACAGTTTATTTTAGAGGCCATTGACTTTACATACAGCAGGAAAATGAAATATAGAGCTTTTAGTGGAGACCCTGGAGGGCCGTTGCTCAGAATCACCTTATCTTGGCCTGTATAATGTCAGACAGGAGACTCGGGTATTTTTCTCAAACGGTGGTGATTAACTTCACTGTTGTGACAGGGCAGATGGATGGGTTTACATACCGTAGTTTGAATACAACCATGGACTTAAGTTCCTGCTATACTCAAAGCAAGGTTCCTTCTGTCTTCGCTTGAGGGTAATAGGAAGTTCAAATTATCCTGGCACTTTGACAAGCTGTTTCAAACTCCTGAAACAAACTCCAAATGAACTTTGCTTTGGTCTGCTTTGTTCCATTTAAATCAACCTTTTCTACACTAGGTCAGTAGGCCTGACATTGGAATTTGGCATTTTGTTCTTTCTACTTTAAATGGCCTAAAGAGGTCAGGAGTCAAGCGTTTTGTGTTTCAAACTCCAAACAAACTTCGAATGAATGACGTCACACCAGTTTGTTCTTCGATTTTACCTGAAGTACATTTGGGCCTTTACAGTTTGGTCTGGGGAGTGTGGAGATCATCTGATGGTCTATGAACACAAATGTTGAATTTAGTTTTTGGTATCTTATTATAAGACAAACTATAAATATTCCATTTAAATCATCAATTTTCTCCTCTTTGACAGTATGCTTGACCTTGGTATTTGCCATTTTATTCTTCACAGAGGTTGAGTATTTAGTACAATCTCAATGTCAGAATTGTTGATTTAAACCAACAATTTTCCACAATTTTGATTATAAGCTTGACTCGTTTTGTTCGAAATGATGCCATGCCAATTCTTTCTAGTGTCCTCTAGAATCTTCAAGTATCGTTGTACTATCTCATCCTAAGAAAATCTAGATTTTTTTTAAAAAAATTCACTTTGATAGGCTTGACCTTGGAATTTGGAGTTTTGTTCTTTCTCTTCTAAATGGTCTAAAGAGTTTTCTCTCCTTGCAGGGGTTGAACGTTTAATGTTTCAAACTCCTGAAACAAACTTCAAAGGAACTTTGCTTTGGCATGATTTTCTTCGAAATTACATCGCATCAATTTGTTCTTCCATTTTCCATGAAGTATATCAGTTAAGTTGGTCTGAGGAAAGTGGAAAACATCTGATAGTCTTCAAAAACAAATATTTAATTTAATTTTTAGAATCTTATCCTAAGACAAACTAGACTTTATTACATTTAAATTATATTCCAATTTTCTTCAGTTTGATAGTAGGCTTGACCTTGGTATTTTGTATTTTGTTCTTTCTCTTCTAAATGGTCAAGTGGTTGAGCATTTAGTGCAACTGCAACATGAAATGGTTGGTTTAAATCAGCATTTTTCTACAAATTGATAATAGGCTTGACTTGGAATTTGGCGTTTTTTTTCTTTCTCTTCTAAATGGTCAAGGTGTTGAGTGTTTAGTGCAATCGCACTGTCAGACTAGAGAAATGTAGACTCTTAAGTCATAATCCAAAATGGGCCTACATAAAAATAGATTTCCAGTTTGTTTAATTACCTGCAGCCCTAAAAATGTTCATGTTCCCCATTAGTTCTGGTGGAATCAATTGTTTCTCACATGGCCAGCAGTGTTTAAGTAGCGCAGAGCTAATCAGGGCTTTGCTGTTCCACTGAGTCAGCAGAGCCACCGCCGTCAAGTTTTTCTCTGTTGATATAAACCTCTGCTGAATCCGGCTTCAACTTTCATTAGTCGTTGCCATTATTTCCTTAGCTCTGACAGATGGCATTGTGGGATATCGGTTTTTATGGCAGGTCATCTTTCATATCCCATTTCCTTCGCCATTTGAAGGGAAGTTCACAGTCTAGTCAGATTCATTTTGTGTTTGAATATTGATTTTCTTCTTCTTTCTCCTTCCGAAGAAAGCCTCTTAATGTCCTTTCTCTTGGCAGTAATTTTGACACTCCGCTGCTTGTCTGCTTGATTAAAAGTGGTTCTGAAAAGGAAAAAAGAAATGACATTACATAAAATAATTTCAGATCCAAGATAGCTGTGTGACATTGGGCAATAAATCCATCTCGGAGAGGAACTTATTACCTGGCTACTGGCTGCTACGAACAGACTTACAACTGCTGCATTCCATTTAGTGCAATTGTATTCTCATAAGCATGTGTCCCTTTGAAATGTTAGATGTCTTATAAGGCTCGCGTGTGTCCGTGTGTGAGAGTCCTGATGGGGGATCAAAGGTATTCTCTCATATTGTCAGTCAGCGTGACCAGAGACATGTATTCCCACATGATCTCTCTGGAAATAGCCCATACGCTCATACTGCAGAGGGCATCTAAGGGTGCCTCTGTAAAAGCCAAATTTCATTTCTAGGATTCAGTACTTGCTTTGAAATCCTACTTGATGGAAATCCTGATGCTCTTTTTTGGCCAACCACTAATTGGGGAGGATATTTTGCCGATAGATAGATAGATAGATAGATAGATAGATAGATAGATAGATAGATAGATAGATAGATAGATTGAACAAAGACTAAGATAAAACATAGATACATGTTTAAATTTTTTTTAACTTGTTTTTTTTTTACATTTTTACATTTATTATTTTTCATCTACATTTAGGAATGTTTATTATTTTGTGTCTACATTTAGGGTTTTTATTTATTATAATTTTTACACGTTTTATTTATTTATTTATTTTATTTCCCATTTTATTTTTTATTTGTTTTACTTTTTACATTTATTTTAAATCCACATTTATCATTACATTTGTTATTTTAATATTAACTTTCTCTATTTCCACAATTTTTAAATATACCTACAGTATTAGAAAATACAGTATATATTTTTAATAAAATATTTGCATATTTTTAAAACAATTGATTCCAGTTTTTAGTATTTTATTTTTAATTTATTTAGACAGAATAGTGTAGAGTTTCCACCACTTTCCACCATACCTATTACATTCAGAAATTATTCAGAATGGCATAAAAAAAATTCCCCAGAACATTAGCATTGCCAGATTGTAGTTTTCAAAAAAAACGTCAGCAGAATTAGAAATGAACAAGAAAAAAAAAAAAATCGGCCGGTTAGAACAATATACCCCGAGTCCCATTGGACTGTCCTCAGTACCTTTCAAGGCTGAATGAGTCCAGAAGACTCTCGGCGGACAGCAGAGGAATAAGAAAGCTGGACATCTATGGGATCGGCCTAACGGTGCGTGAAAGCAGAGGGTCTCAGCGGCTCTGTATCCCAGCCAAAGGGGCGATGTTGATCAGAACGGCACTGGAAACAGGTGAGAAAGTTGCCAGACCGTCTGCCAAGAGCCCCAGCCTGGGATCAGGGCCTTCACGTCGCTGGGTGGAACAGCGGGCTATTTGCTGGCAAAACAAGCCCTTTTCACAGCCTGTCGTAGATACGTGGCAGTACACGGGATGCCAACAGCTGCCAAAAAAGGTCATGGCAGGGACGTTCTCTTTTTTTTTTCCAAACACCGAGCCAGGCAGGACAGTGTACGGGAGTTCGTTTCTAATGCTGAAACTCCTGAGCTGTGCGAACAGCGAGCGGACGCCTTGACAGAATGTCAGGAACGAGAGCCGAGGGAAAGGATGTCATGCCTGGGCTGTCCGGGAGATTAAGCAGCCGACGAGGAGAGTTTTGGGTGTTTACTGTGACAGAAGGGTATCTGGGAAAAGAACAGCCTGGAGGAAGCTCTTCCGAGACCCTCTTTGCACCCACAGATCCACGAGATGCAGCGCTGAGCTTGAAACGCGACCCAGGCGTTAGCCCACACTGCTGGCCCGGGGTAAACTGATTAACGGCTTCAGTGTAATTGATGCCGGTGTCTAAATCTATTTACCAAGGTCGACTAATGACTGAGTAAACAGTTTCATTTTAGACTACTATGCAAATTCCAATGATATGTGAGTAGTGGTTGCAGTTCTAGGCTAGACACCAGAAGGTTTGGGCCTGGTTTTGTAGTAATAAATGAGACTGAGCCAAAACCATTCTTGAGACTGAAGCAAAGTGTCCTCTTCAGTATTCAAAAGTCACTGATCAATATGTTTTCAATCACCAGTTTTTATGCTTTTAGCATAAGCAAATGACTTACAGCGCATTTAAAGTAAGTTGCACATTTACACTAGCATTCAGAAATTTTGTGGTCAGTACAATTTAATGTTTTTGAAACCAGTCTCTTTTGCTCACCGAGGCTGCATTTATTTGATCAAAAACAAAGTAATCACTTTATTTGTTATTTTTGAAATACTGTTATATTTATTTGTTTATATTTATTTAAAATTTATTATTTATTATAATATATTTATTTATTGTTTATTTATTTTAAATCTACATTAATCATTGCATGTATTATTTTTGAATTTTCTTTTATATTTATTATTTTACATCTACATTTATTATTATTTTTAATTTTTATAATTTTTATATTTATTTTTTGTTTATATGTTGCTTATAATTTTATCTTTTTTTACATTTATTTCAAATCTACTTTTATCATTACATTTGTTATTTTTATATTAATTTACTTTATATTTTTACACAATAATATTGATTTTTATTTTTTAAAATATTTTATAAAACAATTCATTTTTGTTTTTAGTATTTTATTTTTTATTTATTTAGACAGCATAGTGTGGAGTTCACCTAGGTTGCATTTATTTGATTAAAAAAGCAATATTGTGAAATATTATTACAAATTAAAATAGCCATGTTTTATTTTAATATATTTAAAATTGTATTCCATTCCTGCGATGCAACGCTGAATTTTCAGCATCATTACTCCAGTCTTCTGTGTCGCATGATTCTTCAGAAATCATTCTAATATGCTGATTTTTTTTCTTAAGAAATAATTTCTTATTGTGGATCTTGAAAACTTTTGTGCTGCTTAATATTTTTGTGGAAACTTTTCAGGATTCTTTAATGAATAGAAAAAACTGTGTTAATTTGAAATAGTAATCTTTCGTAATGTCGTCACTGTCACTTTTGATCTATTTAATGCATCCTTGATGAATAAATGTATTCTTTCTTAAAAATAAATAAGTAACCAAATATGTGGTTACTCTCTTGAAACAAGGTATCTTATAACTGTGTCTGGGTAGTTCATTCTTCGAATCGCCAGTTTGAGTTTTTTTATTTAATTTGTTGCATCTATCATATGTCATTTTCAAAGGCAAATTTTCCTATCTGCCATTACTACAGTTTTGCAAAATAACAAGCACTTCAGTAAAAATCAGTGAGTAATATTTCATAATTAATCATTCTGTATGCCGCCGGATCCGCCTTCCCCATTCTAACTCTGTCCATCACACGCCAATCACTGAGATTGTCTTCTCATTCTCCCTGTTTTAAATCCACTGTATAATCACATACTGAAGAATCTGTCATCTCGGCAAAACTGAGGGTAATATTTATTATTCAAATGTTCTAAAGAGTGTAAATATATTCGGTTAGCGTTGTGTTCTAAGGTTTATTTTTCATGCCTGGGAATAAGACACTAGGTTTGTTTGGCTCATTTATGTTGGAGTGCATCTTTACATTAGTATTGCTCAAAGACCCCGCGTCTGCGCCAAGGTCAGTCTTTGACTAGGACTCCAGTCTTTCTGTGTTCGGAGGCGCTGGGCATTCAGCAAAGGCTAATTGTTGACTGAGTGGGCAGTTTATGAAGCGTTTACATAACGGAATGTCAATAAGCATGCAGGCAATGTGCGAGTAATGTTGTTGTTGTTGTGTGTGTTTTTTAATTGGCTCCTCCACTGAAGTGCTTTTGGAGAGACTGCCAAACCTAAAATAATTAATCACACGAAAAAATATATAAATAAAATAATAAAACGTTTTAGAAAATAAACTAGCGGGGTAAAAGGTCAGAGGCATAGTTGAGTAAGAGAGGTTGTGTTTGTTGTCAGATAGATAGATAGATAGATAGATTTTATTAAAATAAAATAAAATATTTATTCATTATTAAATGTAATTTAACAGTTATCATCATATGATAAGATGTTAGTTTAGTTCTCTGTTATAAATAACCTATTTTATTATTACTTATAATCAAAATAATATATAATGTTATATGTCTATTTTTACATTTCATTTGTACTTTATTTTTACATTATATAATGAAATGTTATACATATTTTATATTATTTGTATTACAATGAAATTTATTTAGTACATTTTATGTTTTTATATATTTATGTACTTATTACCGATTATGCATTAATGAATATAATTTATGAATTATGATCATACGATAATGTTTATTTATGTTTTAATCAACCTATTTTATTATGAATTACAATAATTATAATAGATGTCTATTTTTATATATAATTTATGCTTTATTTTATTATATTATTTTAATTAATACATGCAATGAAATTATATATTTATTATACATTTTGTATTATTATAAATAAATTGATTTAGTACATTATTTACAGCCTTATATATTTAAGTACTTTTAATTAATAATTATTTATTAATTATGACCATACTAATTAGTTGTCAGACGTGTATTTAAATACAGACATCAGACAATAATTTTGTTCAGATATGCTAAACCCTTTTTGGCATATTCAAAAGAATATAAAAACCTGGGGTTTTATATAAAATATTGCATTAAATTTCATCATAAAAGCTTATAATATCAGAAACTGTTTTTGGTTTGGTATAAGTGTACTTGTCATGTTTTTGAGTTATGGCTTTATATGTGTTTCTGATGTGGTCGTGGTATAATATTGTCA
This sequence comes from Tor tambroides, assembly GCA_021397915.2. Lineage (NCBI taxonomy): Eukaryota > Metazoa > Chordata > Actinopteri > Cypriniformes > Cyprinidae > Tor > Tor tambroides. The sequence goes on along the minus strand of JAFVLL020032692.1, from coordinate 163,936 downwards.
CGGCATTGCTCATCTCTAATCCTCAGAACAGTGCAGTGCCACAACAGGCTTTGTTGAGCGTGCCACAGCAGAAGATAAGGAAAATCAAAGTGTGAGGAGGGAGATGACTGATCACAAGACATAAATTTTCAACAGCGGGCAGCTAATCAGTGAGTGACGCAGCTTGGGACCGTGCTACGCTCACACTCCAGGTGAAATGACTCACGTGTCAGCTTCAGTTGGCTGTCTTTGGGCACATTGCAATGGTTAAGTATTCAGCCACAACTGTGAGCCACAACTTTCCTGTCCTTCAGCTGATGTGCAAAATGATTGAACCTGGGAAAGTAGAGTATACTTCATGTGTAATAGAAAATGAAAACAAGTCCGATCTAACGGTGCGTCAATCCTGTTCTGTCACCTCGCTGAATTGAAAGCCATAATTCAATACCCTGCTAATGCTATGTGTCTTCTCGTTTGTGTCCTGTGCTAGTGCATTTACCCACCGGAATATAAAAGCATTTCAATGCACAGTTTGAGATCTGCTGCTTTGGGTGTGTATTTGATTGAGATTTGTGGCACGGCGCTTGCTGCCAAGTAATAACATTACTGTTTTTGCTGCTGCATTAATCTGACATTGTGTGGTTTCCATCATGCTAATCAGAGAAAATTACTTCCCTTCCATCTTCGGTTACTTAAAGGTTTTCTTACTCCATATGTTTTATTCATTGTTTACAGTCCATTGCATGTCATGTTTGTGTGCGGCTCATTTTCTATGAGAAGTGAACACCTAGAAAAAGTATCCAACTTTGTGGCAGGAGGCAGCTGTTATCACAGTAAGATGTTTTTGCATTGTTTTAATCTGTAGCCTAACTAACTTAATTTCGTCTGGTAAGCTCAGGGGGGCTTTTAGAAATGATGTGGGCTCAGGATATCAGTATCGCACTGTTCTTGGAAACGAAGACTGATCCCAATCAGCTGCAAAGACGCTTTTCCATTAGAACTGTTTACCCCAGACGCTCACCTCTGACTTGCAGGGAAGACACAGAAACTGTATTTTTGTCTCTCGTGGCCATGGTAACTGCTTGTCTATGGAGTTGGTGAACAGGAAATGATGTCATCGAGGATGCCAAACAGTGACAATCTGATTGTTAGAATTACATTTTTTTTTACTTTGATATGACTGATAAAACAACATTTGTGTTTATACAGTCACAAATGTTCAAATGCAGTCCCTAAAGGAATGGTTCAGAAATAAAGATTTGGATCATTTGTAATGAATGGGTGACGTCAGAATGAGAGTCCAAACAGCTGATAAAAACATCACAGTAATCTACAAGTAATCCACACCACTCCAGTCCATCAATTAATGTCTTGTGAAGTGAAAAACTATGCCTTTGTAAGAAACAAACCCGTCATTAATGCTTTTTTAACTTCAAACCATTGCTCCTCTATCCGAAATATTGCTTTCTTCAGTTAAAAATCTGCACAGGTCAAGCACAGTTTACAAGCAAAAATAGTCCAAAACCATTCTAAACAAATATGTTGGTGAATTTTGATGTGAGAGGCGATGGAACTCGGAATCGACTTTTTCACCAGAGGAAGTGTTATTATGGATTATGGACTTGTATTTTGGCCAGAAGTGACAGTTTAAAGTTAAAAAATCTCTTAATGATGGAGTTGTTTCTTACAAACATGCAGCTTTTTGTTTCACAAAACATTAATTGCTGGACTGGAGTGGTGTGGATTACTTGTGGATCATTGTGATGTTTTTATCAGCTGTTTGGACTCTCATTCTGACGGCACCCATTCACTGCAGAGGATCCATTGGTCTGTTTTGATGAATAAACAATCTCTCACATCTTGGATGACCTGAAAAAATGTTAATTTTTGGGTGAACTATTCCTTAAAGCAAAACCAGTTAAGAATCCCTGTTTTAACCCATCCTACATTAAGTGACAGTAGAGTGCAGTGATATTTTAATATTCTTCTTCATGTGCTTGTAGTACCACTTTTTATGATTGATTGACTTTGAGTGATGTGCACGAGAAGGGGTGATCACATCACTGGAATAAGGAATAAGAGTGTCCATATACTCCACACTCAATGCATTATTCAGACTGTGATGGAAGTGACAGTTGTGTCTTTTCTCTGCACACAGGACTGAACAAGACAAGCTGTAGTGTTTGTCGAGATTTACATTGTTCAGGTAATTAAAACATAATGTGTTACTTCTGATTAAAACACGACTTCACTTTGCTGGCTACAAGAGTAAATGCAGTCAGAGCATCATAAAAACATTTACAAAATTTGCATTTATAGTAATTAATCACAAAATTAAGACAAGAATGTTAAGTGACTAAATGCATTTCATATACAGTACATGCCTGATCAAGGATGTATTCAAAATGTAAGCTATTGATGCACTGAAGCCACAGCGAATTATAAGCATGAATAGGATGAATTTTTATATTTAAATGTATTTAACAGTCTTGAAATACTGGTTAATGTGTAAATTGTTTTGAACAGACGCCTGACCCTGAGTTTTAAATTTTGACATGTAACATGTCCCAAGCTGTTTATTCTATGGGTATGAATTATACTTCAAATCATGCTCCTGTTTGACAGTTTTAGTCCTTGCAAACACTAAAGCAGGTAAAAAAATAAACTATAAATGTACAGTAAAAGAACAACCCGAGCCATAACTTCAGATAAAAATGTAAAAACTTGATGGTAGACTTGTCTAACCTACTAGAAAAGGCTAGCAAATTGCTAAAATCACCCAAAACACCCAGTCCTCTGTCCATAATATAGCTATCTCTAGTGAAAAAGTTGTCTTACCTGAAATATGCACAGACCAAACACTGTTAACAAGCAAAAACCAAACTCCAAAATAGTTGTAAACAAATATATTGGTGGATATTGATGCAAGAGGACAACAGGGGATGGACTTTTTCTCTGGAGGAAGCATTACTATGGATTATGGACTCATATTTTGGCTGAAAGCAGCGGTTTAAATTTAAAACACCTTATTGATTGTTTTGTTTTTTTACAAACATGCAACTTTTCAATGCACAAGACACCTTATTTAAGATTAAATACTGATATGTGTATGATTGGAAGAGCAACAATCATTCAATTCAATTCAGGCTAAATACAATAATTGTCGTACTACATAAGCCTATGTAATCATAAATTATAAAGCAGGCTGCATATGGGATGCATTAACAATGAAAAAACCGAGCTATGATAACCTCAAGTGAAAAAAGAAATGGTTTTCTTGAGTATTCTGCCAAGATCCTAATTGAACGGCATGTCCTTTTGAACTAAAATGTTTGTTTAGCCTTGAGTTTCTCAGTTTGGTGCGCGGCTTTCATCAGAAGCGCTCGTAGGCGTTCTCCATTGACTGCGGCGAACAATCGAGGAGGAAAAACGCAGCGGTGCTGTCATGTAACACAGGTTTATGAAACATAGATGTGATGACTTTGAAAGCAGGTCTCTCTGAAAAGGCTTCTCTTGTCCGTGATTCATTCTAACGGACTCCTCCAGGGGCCACTCTCTTAATCTCCTTGCAAAACATTGTTAAGTGTTAAATGACAAAATGTGGCGGTGGGAACGATTTCCGGCCATTCATTCTGGGTTCAACTGCCTTTAAATGCCATTTAGAAGTCTTATTGTGCATTTCGTGAAAGGTCGACATTGCTCATCGGGCAGAGAAAGCGTGCTGCTCTGTACATGTGCCCTCCCGTGAGATGTCGTCCCGGGGGACTGACGGTTACTGCAGTGCTTCAGTGCTTCACACATATCTGCTCTGGCACAGCACACTGGAACGTGTCTCCTGTTTTGATAAATGAGGCCTGCTAACACTCTGTGATTAAACAGTGTAAGTCATTTTCACAATGCAAGTAATTGCCTCTTTTGTGCCTTTTGCCATGAAACTATGACGGCAAATGTTGTTAGCGTTGGCCCTCTAAAATGTACACAAATTCAGGTGATGCTGGGAGGTTAGCAGGGTGTCGTTTTTATTCCCCAAAGGATTGGAGAGGACACGCACCTCACTGGATGTTCGGTCCTAGCCAGAAATACATGTAAGATGTTGATCTTGATTTGTTTGCTCCTATAAAACATTAAGAAAACGAGTTGATATATTTATAAATAATATTACAGGTTCATAATATTAGCACATAATAAAATTTAAAAATAACTTTAATGTCATATGTTGTATATATTACATATAACATGCAGTGTGTCTTTTGGCATCCTTTGCATAGATGCATGTCTATTTAATTTTTTAAATTTAATGTAATTTATAATTATTTATTTTCTAATTTATTTATTTATTTTTTATTTTTTATTTTTTTACCAGTATAATCATAAGTCTTTCTGCATCCTTTGCAAAGATAAGCAAATGCCAATTTTAATTTTAAGTTGAATTTAATTTAATTTTTAAAATTTCATTTCATTTTTTGCCAGTATAATCCTGTATCATGATTCTCCTTCTCACTGTATTATATTAATACTTCAGTTATTAATATATTTTATATTTTTAGAGGGCAAAAAAAGACTTTCTGCATCCTTTGCAAACGCCTATTTAAAGTTCAATTTTATTTCATTTTTTAAAATGTAATTTCATTTTAGTTTTCTTATTTTATCCTTTTATTTAATTTTTTCCCCAGTATGATCATATATTATGATTCTTTTTCTCACTATATTGCATTAATACTTCAACACCTCCTATTTGTTTCTTGGTATTCTTTGCACAGATAATTATTTTACTTTATTATTTTATTTTATTTTATTTCATTTTATTTTATTTTATTTGCCAGTATAATCATATATCATAATTATTCTTCTCACTATACATTTTGCACATTTGCTGCAGTTGCAATCGTGATCCATTTATGATACTGCCGTGCAATCCTTACGTTACCACAATATGTACCCTGTGATTGTTGTTGATTCCCAGCCCTAATGTTAACACTTTTACTCCTGTTTGTGTCTATTTCAGGTTTTGCTTGTAGACAGATGTAAGTATCCAGGGGTCCTGTCCTAGCACAGACATCCCATTTGACTCCCCAGTAGAGCACTTAGACTCGAAAAGCCTTTGATTCATCTTGATAACTCCTGACATGCTCGGCGTCTGCAGACCTGTCTGCTTTTACAACAAAATGCAGATCCTCCACTTGCAATGTCACCGGTGATAGATGAACAGGTAAAAATGGTATTATTGGCAGACCAACAATGACAGCGGTATATTTAAAAACATCTCTGGAGAAATATAAAAGTACGCTTGCTCCCAAGGACGTCTCAGAGCAGGGAAGAAAGAGGGAGGGAGGGAGGGAGGGAAAGAATTGAGCAGAGAGGAGAGAAATTGTGGACAAGCCGTACGTGGAAGACACAGAGGCTGTAAATTTAACCGAAGTGAAGCATATTGGGCAGCGTCGTAGTCAGCCATCATTCCAGAGATTGCATCCTTCTCTCTTCTCATCGCAGCAAAGCACACAGTTCATTGCCATCTGCACGAATCTCTCACATTGCCACTTTGCAGGAGATTGGGTGAGCTCATAAACAACCGGGCGCTATGATATCTCAAGGGTAGATGACGGGAATTGGAATTGTGCCTCCTTGCTAAAATAAATGGGCTAATAACATTGCTATACCAATGTTTACTCACGCTTTCAGAAGTTAAAGTAATGTGATCCTGCAAATGATAACTGCAGCGTGAATTACGAACTGAAAACCTTGTTTTAAATGACTGTAGGAAACGGGACTGTTTTCCAGACTCCTAAAGGCTAAAAATCCAGTTTCAGTGGAATGTTTCCTCTACTTTTTGGTAAATAACTATAACTTTTTGTTTGGTAGCAGTGCAATGGAAAGAATTTGTAGCCGAGCTTGTAAAGAGAGTTTGCATAAAAACGGAAACTTTTTATGCATTTTGGCTATTTGCAAACTAATGAAAACAGTGCCGTTATCATCTCCATTTAAACGACAAAAATTTGTGAGAACGTTGAGGTCATGCACATGCATATTATGTGTTCAGTTTGTGTATGTGCACAGGCCAGAAGTGTTTCTTTACAAAGTGCATTGCCACCTACTGGCCTGGCATGCATAATACAGCGTTTTTAGTCTTTTGTGGATCTGTGTAAACAGGGATCGTTTTGACAGTGCTGTTGTCTGTAAATGTAATGGAAAGATGCAGTGCAATGGAAAGAAATTGTAGCCAGACAACTTTAGAAACTAAATATTAACTGCCGCATAACATGCACGCTAAAACTTTGTTACAAAAACATGACTGTATAGGGGACCTTTTTGCAGTCTCCCAAGGGCTAAAAATCCTACTTTTTTTTAATCATGACATTTTGCTTGGTAGCAGTGCAATCATGGCCTAATGAAGCAGGGCAGTCGTGGCCTAATGGATAGAGAGTTGGACTTGTAACCCGAAGGTTGTGGGTTCGAGTCTCAGGTCCAGCAGGGATTGTAGGTGGGGAGAGTGAATAACCAGCACTCTCTCCACCCTCAATACCACGACTGAGGTGAGACCCTTGAGCAAGGCACCAAATCCCCAACTGCTCCCTAGGCGCCACAGCATTGGCTGAATTATGAAACAGAAAACTTTGTTCTAAATTACTGTAGAAAAGGGGACTGTTTTCTAGGCTCCCAGAGTATAAAAATCTGGTTTCTGGTGGAACATTTCCAGAAGTATTTTTGTAAATTATCACAACCTTTTTAATCCGTAGCGGTGCAATAAAAAGAAATTGTAGCCAGGCATGTAAAAATACAGCTTTAGAAACCAAGAAGAGGCTGCTGTATTGAATGTCATGCCCCCTCATTAATATGCATGACCAGGCTGATAATGTCCCCACCCACTTTTCAGTTCATCCTTATGCCCTTGGTGGCAGGAAATGCAAATGTATTATTATTCAAATGTAAGCAATTTGTGAGTAAGCCAGTTTAAAGAAAATAGTTAATCATAAAATTTAAAATCATGTCATCATTCCTAACCTGTATGACTATGAGTTTATTCTGTGGAACATAAAAGAAGGTATTTTGAAGAGTATTGTATCCCATATAATGAAAGTCAATGACAACCAAAACAACACTGAACCCCAGTGACAGTGACAAAAATGAAATGAAAATATCTTCTTTTGTGTTCCAAAGAGAAAAAAAGCAGTGTTGCCAGCTTAGCGGCTTTATCGCAAGATCAGACCCTAGAGCACTTTCTGTTGCTTCTAACCTTTTCTCTAAGTGACATTTTACATGTAAATACAGCCAAAAGTACAGCACAGCCATTGTCTTTATCTTATGCGTATGGTGGTTTTGTGAGACAACACCTCGATTATAAATCAGTATTTGAATGCAGAGCAGCAGCTTGAAAGGGACAGCTGGTTAACATGTATAGTCTTAATGGACTGTTTAGTCACTATTTCATATTCATCCCAATGCCTGACAACAGAAACAGAATATATATATATATATAAATAAAGAAAACAGTTTTATTAGAAATTTGACTGTATCTGAGAGTAGAAGAGTAGCAAATGTAAAGGGCTGACAGTAGAATGCAAATACGACATGATGTCATGAATATGCTAATTAGCATAATGGATTCATATAATGAAATCTAGTGACATTTTGAGCAATCTTTAGCTACTTTCCATTAAAAGTAGTGGGAAACAGTGAAAGAAAGCCATGTTTTCAAAATGTTTGCATGTCCCATTAAAGGTTATAGTTAGTTTTTTTCATTTACTCACTTTCAAATTGTTCCAAACCTGTATGAGTTTCCTTCACAACACAAAAGAAGATATTTTGAAGAATGTTGGTAACCAAACCATTGACAGTAGCCATTGACTTCCATAGTATTTCTTTCCATACTATGAAAGTCAATGACTACCGTCAGCTATCTGGTTAATAACATTCTTCAAAATATCTTATTTTGTGTTCAACAAATGTAAAAAGTAAATGATGACAATTTTCATTTTTTGGCTGAACTGTCCCTTTAAGTTCCTTGAGCTGAGCTGTTCATTATGCATGCTTGCAAAGTTACTTGACATGGGTTCCAGCCTCTCCATCAACGGATAATTACCATGGCGTGAAATTTTACTGGTCGCCCACTCTGAATCCATCATACCTAGCCTAGCATTTTCAATAAGCGTTTGCTACTTGCCTCGCTTTAGCCTTTCAAAGTGGCTCTGCTCTTGAGAGATGTTAATCGCACACGTCTCTCCAGTCGGCTGTTATCGGGGTGGGGCGTTAACGTTGATCTCCATTCAAGCGGCTTGGAATTAAGTTTCCTTCACCCTGGTGTGCGCTACAATTATGAAGTGCCAAATACGGCGTGTTTACGTCTTCCTGGAGAAGAGGATTTAAAGTGGGTGTCACTGAGGTACAAGAGGAAATGCTGACCAATTAGTGTACTGTACCGAGCGGTAATGATAAGCTGTGTGATGTGACTTCATTTCCTGCCTTTGAGTGAGTGTCGCGTGACGGCGAGTAAATGCTCATTATAACCAGAAGAATCCTTTATTGCTGCTCATCTCACCAGTGCTTCAAACAGTGTGAATGGCAAATTTGTTTGGAGGAGGTAATTTGGGCCAGACGTTGCTGCAGGCTTGTGTTCATTTCCAGATTCCAGAGGCCTATGATAGTCACGCCTGTCCTATTTTTTTCCGATCTGTTCACCCAGCATTGTGATTCAGGGCAGAGGTGAAATGGCTGCTGGGATTGTGTGTGACAGATGCTTTGGGGACATTCAGGTAGGTAAATAGGTTGTTGATGTTTGTCCTTCAGAAGCAGCTTCTTTATCGCAGTTTTAACTGCATCCAGTGCAATGCTAAAGGAGAGACTGTAAATCAGAGAAGTAGGTAGTAACAGTTATTTTAATGTGCAGTGCTTTTTAAATAGTTTATTTTGGGTGAAGTAGAGTTAGAGGGGAATCTGAGGTTGTTTGGTCTCAACACAAACTTTATTGTTGGTCTGTTTTCATCTTGTACTTTTAGGTCCGAAGCTGAAATACGTTGTTCGTCATCATGAGTTGAGTACTAGTGGCAGCAGTTTACACTTTTTACTAGATAACAATGGAAGAATTCATTTCACTTTTGCAAGTTAGCATTGTTTCTGTTTTTATAGCAACAATTTTGTAAAATACACAACCTAATAAACATTTACACAATAAAATTAATCTGTTAAAAAAAAAAGATTCACAAATGTGTAACCAAATTCACATAAAAAAAAAATTAATTTCCAAATAACAACACTGAACTGGACGACACACCACCTGATGGAATCGGTTGAGTTTGTAAAAAACTGCTTTCAATCACCCAAATAAGCCAAACTCTGACAACAAATCTTGGATGTCCACCATAAGTTCTAGTATGAAATAAATTGCACGCAAACTTCAATTCAATATCAACTGGACATATTGGGAAAGTTTTCTGTGGCGGCTCTCAAGCACCAACTAAAATGATGTACCGCAGTACGAGAGCTTATCTGTTCTTTTTCACACGACTGGCCGTTTTATTTGTTTGTTCCTCTTTCCTCTCAGCGTCCATGTTTGAGTGAGTATCAGAGTCGAGGAACAGGCTGGATCCGTGTCCCCGCTCAGCAACCTACACCCTTGAGTAATGGAGGCCATCTGCTTCCAAAGAGCTCCGTCAGCAAAACGGAGTCAGCCGAAAAGATTTCAATTATCAATATACCATTTAATACATCGCCCGCAGGCCAAACAGTCTGGCGTTCAGACAGCGCGAGATGGAGGATGTTATTCCTCAGCTACATGGGTGGATTCTGCAACGCGGCAAATCGGGGGTTCAGAGCTGACTCGCATCTATCATGCCGTGGATAAATGACCATGTCTGAGGAGAAGCAAACATTCCTGCGCCTTAGCAGACCGGTTAGTGCAACACTGTTTACTCACACAACAAACCCAGCAGTTTTTGATCACGACAAGGTGGTACACGGTAGATACAGAGGCTTGAAATTGAACGAGTTTGATATGTAAAGTAAAACCAGTTAGAGGCTCTATAATGGTGCGCAGAACATCTTTTGATGTTTTCGTACCTTTCTAAGCAGAGCTCTTCTAAACACCTGCTGAGATGAACAAAAGCTCTACAGAGAAATATAAATACGCTCTTTTTCAAGATTACATTTGCATTCGGAGTACTAAGAGATGTCTGATGATGGTAGATTCACTTTTTCCTTCTCCTGGCTTTCTGAATGAGAAAGCAACCTAATTACACAAATGACCGAAGACGACAGTGCCATTTAGAGAGTGTTAGCGCTGAATGAGACACAATGACATTCTGGGAACGGTTTCACTATGTCCCAAGATTGCAGCCACCGGTAATTTTTCTATACACATCAAAACGTGAAAATACAGCATAACAAGTCCATCACAAATCAAAGCTAATCAGAAACATTTTTTGGCAGTATATGTTAAGTATTAATGCTTCTTTCAACAGCATTAAATAATATTCTGCAGAAACATGCATTGCACTATAAAATTACAAAGACGTGAAATGAAGTATTCCCAGTTTTGTTTATGTATATATTGTATGTATATATAAGCTGTTTTCCATATAATATATAAGCTTTGTGTATATAAGCTGTGCTAATATATTTATTTGAAATGGATAGATAGATAGATATATACATATACATACACACACACACACACACACACACCTCACCTTCACAACATACAAACTTTACTCCAAAAGTGCGCACATTAGGCTATGTATTCACACGGTTACCTCATATTTCATTAAATAGACACTGAAGACTGGAGTTATAAAGCTGAAAATTTATTACTCCACAGAAATAAATTACATTTTAAAATTTACATTTACATTTATGCATTTAGCAGACGCTTTTATCCAAAGCGACTTACATTGCATTCAAGTTACAGTTTTTACATTTTTTATCAGCTCTTGCTTTCCCTGGGAATCGAACCCATGACCTTAGCGTTGCTAGCGCCATGCTGTACTATTTGAGCTACAGGAAAGCTGTAAAAACAGGAAAATGTAAAAAAAAAAAATTATTATAAAAAATTATTTATTAATTAAAATTATTACTGTTTTTACTATATTTTTCATCAAATAAATGCAGCCATGGTGAGCATAATAGGCTTTAAAAAGATCTATATACATTTTTATTTAAATATTTGTATTTAATATTTTAAATTAATATTTGTATTTTAAAAGTGACAATAAATGGAAGATGAATGGTAAAAAGGGGGTGGGGGGGGGGGTGCCAAACCGTAGGTAGTGAACTTTGTTAGTTTTCACTCATAGTATAAATACTGAATATAAAGATGGAGTCTGAATGGAATTGTGGGTATTGAGACTTGGCCCTGTGCCATTCTATAATAGTCAGCTGTGCTGTTGTTTTGAATGGGTTTTTTTGCATTGGCTCTGTTATTATCCATCTATCACGTCTCTGGCATTGAGGGGAGGTTTCACCTTCACAGTGAATATACTCAAGGAGTCTATTTAAGTTTGATATTGCACACACCAACCAAGATACAAACCACAGACTTACTCTTGCTGCTCACCTTCAATCAGCTTTTGTTTCAGTGCTTCATGTGACCAATATATGAAACTGAAGGCTCATATATTTTACATTACGGTATATATCATAATTTCTACTCTGTGCAGAAGAGTATGTTTACACCCGAATGCCTCCTTCTCGGTACAGAAATTTCCATTAAAAATGCATTGTTTTCAGCTGAAAGCTGTAATAACGTGACATGAAATTTTAACATCTAACAATAAGACAAAACCCTCTGGAAAGTTTTATTAAAAATTCACAACATATAGACCTGTACACTTCACTATTACCACCGGAGAAACATGTTTGATGGTAGATGCCATGCTTCATGTGCATCATATTTCCAAAGTGTTTTCTATTGGGGTCAGCAAAAAAAAAAATTGCATTGTATGTGAGAGAGAAATTAATACATTTATTCTGAATTAAATTGACCAAAGTGATGATAAAGAAATTTAAATTATTACAAATTCTGTTATAATTGAGAAAAAAATGTCTTACCATTCCCACTAAAACGTTGATAGCCAAACAGTTGCTGGTAGCCATTGACTGTCGTAGTATGGAGAAAAAAAATACTATGGATGTCAATGGCTACCGTCAACTGTATGGTTACCAGCATTCTTCAAAATACCTTCTCTTTTCTTTAACAGTAGAAATAAACTCATGCAGGTTTGAAACAACTTGAGGGTGAGTAAATGATGACAATTTTCATTTGTCCCTTTAAACAGAACAACTGTTAGGGATAGTTCAGCCAAAAATGAAAACTCTGTCATTAATTATGATGTTCCAAACCTGTAAAACCTTTGGAATACGAATTAAGATATTTTTGATGAAATCCGAGAGCTTTCTGACGCTCCATAGACAGCAATGGAACTACCACGTTCAAGGCCCAGAAAGGTAGTAAGAACATTATTAAAATAGTCCATGTGACATCAGTGGTTCAACCGTGGTTCAGTGTTATGAAGCTACGAGAATACTTTTTGTGCACAAAGTCTGTGCTGGTCAGAGAGCTCATGGTTTTCATCAAAATATCTTAATTTGTGTTTTGAAGATGAACGAAGGTCTTATGGGTTTGGAACGACATGAGGGGGAGTAATTAATGACAATTTTCATTTTGGGGTGAACTATCCCTTTAAACACCATATTTGCATGTCAAAATGATTAAAAATCCCTCTGGAAAGGTTTAATAACAGTTCACATCATACAGACCTGTCGCTTTACTCTTACCACTGCAGAAACACGTTTGCTGTTAGATGCCATGCTTCATATTTCCAAAGCATGGCATATGATCAGGTTTTCTCCAGAATTTTCTATTCCAACATCTGCTCCAGAGCCTCAAGGTTAGATTTGCCTCTAGGGTGTCCAGGATTGTTTGCAGCATATGTTGTTTATGAGCAGCTTCAAAACCAGCTGCCCTTTCCCTGGAACAAAGCCGTAAAGTTTACGGATTCGGTTTTGATCAGAGATACCGAAATGTCAGAGTCAACAGTGCACAACTGTATTGCAACAGCGTCGTTGGGCTTTTATTTACGACTAGCTCCTTTCAGACAAGGTTTCCAGCGAATCCCACTTCCATTTCTGTACAAAATGAGGCTTGTGCATAATGGCCATATTGTAAACGGCTTCCTGTTTGCCTTCAAAGCAATTTCAAGACAAATGATGGACTGTGCTGGTCTTTAAGCTACTGTCAGATAACTGTAAACACTGAGGGACATAAGGGACGTGTTTCTAATATACTGTATCCCAATTTGACTTTCTTCTTCTCCCAAGGACAGACTACCACCTGCTGAAAAAAATCCTATTTTATGCGCATGTTTATGGACACCTGGACTCGGGAGACAAGCCTGATTGATGGCTGAGAGCTCTGTGGAAAAAGCCGCCCTACCCACAGACACGCCTCTGGATCCATTTATCACAATCACTCACAGAAAGTTGGAGGCATCGGCAAAAAAAAAAAAAAAAAAAAAAAATGAGACTGTGCTCTGCGGACAAAACTGCGACCGGTCGGCAGGCGTGCATCACGGAGGGAGGCTGGGAGATAATTGGACAGTTGGTGGGAGAGAACACTCCACCGGAGAGACAGTTTGGACAGGGAACACGGATGGACAGATGGATGGAGAGGAAAACTAGCAGACAAAGAGTATCAGAAGTGCAGGAAGCCTGCCACGTCACTCCTGGCAGTCTCTGTTATTTCGGGTGACCACTGCCGTTTCTCGCTTCTCCTACACTATATGTTGCTTATGAAGGTGAGCCGAACACTTTCCGACGCGTCGGAGCATTTTGATAGTTTCGTCTCTTGGACATCCCGATCGTTTGAAATGCAATTATGCTAATGGAAGTGGAGTTGAGGGTCAGCGTGGCACTACTCTGCAGACGCTCTTCACCCTTGGAGTAATGAGGCTTAAAAGCATATCATCCCCGCACTTTAATAGATGCGAGGTGGACAGTTAGCAAGGCCCACGTCGGACAAAGAGCTTTTGAAAGTGTTTACCAGTCACAGGTATATATGGGGTGCAGAGACAGGTCAAATAATGCATACTCCTTCTGTCTCACCTTCACTGTCCTCATGCTGTACAAAATAAAGGGTTTCAGTGATCCGATAAAAGAACCATTTTTGGTTCCTCAAAGAACCTTTCGGTGATCTTAAAAGAGTAGTTACTTCTTAGTATGAACAACATTTCATTAATCTAAATAACGTTTTTTTTGCAATGGAAGGGTTCAATGGTTCAAAGGTTCTAAACCCAGGAAGTGTGTATATTCTCCCCCACTAGTGCTAGTTTTCAAATCTTCCCTCTTCAAACTTACAGCATTGGTTGGGACCATATATTGTTGTTTTTTTTGTTTGTTTGTTTATTTTAGAGGAATAAATCTGGCATATGAGAAAATATTTTAACAGAGAAAAAAAAAATCACACTTCTCATTTCATAGTGATATTCCACACTTTCCAGATTTATTTTTTTTCCTTCTGAAGTCCACATATAAGATTATGTGCACAAATCAGCTGTAATTTAATGGCCATTTCCCACACTATAAAAAATTTGGTGTAGAAACAGTTTTTACTCAGAAATTGCTAATAAATTTCACAAATAAGTAACACATTGAATTAAATGTGAAATATTGAAGTAGAAAAACTATACAGGAATTATGGAGTACTGTATGCTGTACAAAAAATGTAGTATTTTCTTTGAAAACAAACTTCAGTAATCTTTATTTTTTGTAAAAAAAAAATGTTTTTTTTTTACAGTGCTTGGATATGGAAATGGTGTAGCTTATTCAGGCTGGAGTTATTATATTTTTTTATTTATATTTTAAGTTTGTCTTTTCAATTTAGTTTTGACTTAGTTTTCATGACGTCATTATTATTGTTTGTTTTGGTTTCATTTTAGTTGCAGTTTATTTTGTTTGTTTTATTTCAATTTAAGTGTTTTAGGGCTGCCAAAGTTAATGCGATAACTAGCATTTAAAATGTATAATGACTTTTAAAACATTTAAAACACCACATAATTCTGGCAATTGAATATAGTTAGTTTTAATTGTAGCTATGTTATTTTGTACACCAAAATAATGATAATAATAAAAAATACACTTTGTTGCACACTTTGTTATAAAAAGACTCAATCCATCCAAAAAGTAAATACAATTATTTCATATTTATAAAAAAGCCTTATATATATCCACCTTTTAATTGCTAAAAGCTTTTTGCCAGAAACATACAAACTAGCACCCCTTGTGGTCACACAGAGAATATATTGCATTTTGAATCGCAATAATGCAGCACAGCACAAAAATATTAGCTTGTGCAACAAGAAACAATGTATGTTTCAGACCTTAACACTTCTACATGTAAATGACGTCTTTTATGACTGGATGTCCAAGTTTGTATGTTAAACAACACACCTATTATAACACATGGAATTTATTCATAACTGGTCAATATACAATGCTGCAGTCTAATTAGTGAACTGAATAGTTTTCAGTTGTTGACCTCCAATAATGTTAATGCTTTGCTTGTTTCTCTGTTTTTATAACCTGCTTTGTCTCGTGGTTTGGTTAATTAGTTACAGTAAGTGCGAGCAAACAAATATTTACTCTCATTTCAGTGCTCTGTTCGTCTGTGGCCCAGATCGGCTGTGCTGAGCATCACAAAATACTGCTGCTCTGTATCGGAGTGTCAGTTCTTTAGAGATTAGCCGTAGCCTTCCTCTACATTACTCACACATCTAAAGTAGAGGAACCGGCCCCCTTAGGGCCCACTGTGCTCACACAGCGATAATTAGCTTCAAGTGTTCTATTCTGGGATAATAGAGCAGCGTGTCACACCAGACAAACCTCCACAGCCAGCCAAAACCGCACCCCCATCGCTGTTTGAGTCCTAGCGTGTTGAAATATACGGGTACAACACAGCAGGCTGCGTTTGAGCTCTTGGCGTCGTGTTTTTCCCGCTAAGTCAACTGAGGTCGATTCTGAAATAATGTTTAATTGTTCGCCCCCGAAGGATGTTAATTAAGGAATTTAATTTGATATGATATCCACAACCCTGAAAGCAGGCCAGAAGCGGAAGGCTTGTGGATTTTCCTGCGAGAGAAGCCGGATGCGGCGTATCACGGTCGGATCGAACGGCATTCTAATGAAGCTTGAAAACACAGATGGTGACAATTAAAAGACAGTGCTAGCTTTTGTCATCGTATCAACCGCCTGACAAGACTGTGAGTGATGTTAGATCAGGATTTCAAGAGAAATGTGATCGTCTTTGAAGGTTTACACAGAGTACTGTAGACTGCAGTGTTGAGCTAAAGTAGAGGAAGATGGTGTGCCCTCGGTCAAGCTCTTTTGTTCGGTGGACCGAGAGCATGATGCCATCTGGAGATGTGAGGGCTAATAATTCGGGTGGCCAAAGCATAATTAGGAGGATGATAATGATGCTTCAGCAGGTCACACACAGTCTGGCTTCACTACATGGTATTAGTTTCACTAGATAGTTGAGAGTTCCTAATTGAGAAGTTGTTGTTTATTGATGCTCTAAAAAATAAAAAATCAGATTATCAAACATGTCTGAATATGTTTTGGGGGTAATGTTTGGAGTGCTTTTAAGAAATGAGTACACTGACATTTTTAATTTGTATAAATTATATAATACAAAATTAAAAAATTATTATTATTATTTAATATATTGATGTAATGTAAATATACCAGAAACATTTTATGCCTTAATTACCTAAAATAACTGAATATGTGTTTAGGGGTACTTTTTAGAATTATATGAATTATAAAATATTAAATGATAATCATATGAAGTAATATAGTTTATTATTATTATTATTATTATTATTATTATACTATAAATATGAAGTTATACAGTTGTAATTCATCTATAAATATTTAATATTAATAATCATTAGTTAATAATCAATACATGTATTGATGTAATATACCATGAACATTTTATTGTTCTGATTACCTAAAATAACTGAATATGTGTTTGGGGGTACTTTGTAGAACTGATTTTTTTTTAATTATATGAATTATAAAATGTTAAATTATATAATAATAATAATAATAATATGAGGTAATAGGTTTTATTATTATTATTATTACATATATTCATGCAATATAAATAGACCATAAACGATCAATTATTTTTGTAGTTTTACATTTACTCTATAATTCCTGATTTCTTTTTCAAATGATTAATTTTCATTAATTTTCTGTTGATTTAATTTACTAGACACCATGTCTGCAATGGAACAACACAAGATCACTCCCATTCTACTGAATGAAGCTGTGAGCAACGTGAAATCTTTAGAGGTATTGTCACTGCGTGCAAATTTTGTTGGTGAACAAATGCTTGTCAACACCAAAAAAAAATAAAAATACTTGAATAAAAATACTCAAGCAAAAACAGCAGGAGTGAAATAATGAGAAAGTAACTAATGTGTCACTTTCCATTAAACATACCAACATAATATAATTACACTCAAATTATATCAAATGGTAAGTGTGTCAAATTATAATTAAAATTATAACTTGACATGCATACTATAAATGTTTCCTCAATTTTAACAAAGAACGCTCTTTCAGAGCCACCATCTGCCATAATGTTGAGGACATTGGAAGGACATCTCAAAGCATAATTCTCAGTTTATGGCACTCGTTTCTTGATCTTTCGCTTCCTCTCTCCCTTTGTATTTTATATATAGGTGCATGTACTCCTGCCTCAGTGAAGACTGTTAGATGTGATCTAGCAGTTCAAGAGTGAAGCTCAGATAAAATCTTATTAGCGCAGTCGTCCTCACTTTACCCTCAATAGAAGTGACATTGCTGAGAGGAAGTGAAACACGGGTCGGTATCCCGCAGCAGGAATTGGCCATTAATTCCCAGCAGCCAATGAGAAACACCAATAAAGCAGCTTAACTTTTACAAGACTCAAGCTAACTTTTACGCTCGCTGACTAGGAGGAGCTAATGAGATCCAGAAACTCGTGCAACTGCAAAGGCCACTTAATTCGATTTCATCTTACGTCACTTTCATCTCAGCTTGGTTCACTGATGTGAAGTTTAATGTTGTGGGTGGGCAGGACAAATTGCTAGTGTTTGAGCAATGCGAGAAATAAGTTGTCATTCATTTCGCTTTGATTAAATCGCCCCTGGCATCGCTGTGTTCATTTAATTTGGGCTAAAGTAACTAGCTAATTCACACGTCTTCAGTATGCGCACTTACAGCAGCTGTGAGACTCTACTCACATGTAATTATTGTGGTAATAATTTATCATTTACTTGAGTTGTCATTCTGGAGGTTGTTGGATATGCATTAAACATTGCATACTGAAGTCAAAAATGCTTTTGAGATAATATATGGCTACCACCCAGCTAACAAAATATGTTCTAATAATGTTAAATTATAAATATAACTGTTAAATATATTCTAATAACATTCTCATTAAGTTCTCATGTAAACGTTCTCTGAACACTCAAAACATCCAGTTTTTTTTATGTTTTAAGACGTTCAATGATTCAGTGTTACTTTTAATGTTTTCTGAATGTTCTGGAACATTTGAAAAACGTTAGACGAATGTTTTGAGAACATTATTAAAGAACAAATAACTCTGAATAAGTCTTGAGAATGTTCCTTCTTAGCATAAGTCCGCTTCACATATACTGTAAGTTCAGTTCATTTGGTTTGCATGAAAGCTCCAAACTCAAGTCCAGTTGAAAAGGTGAAGCTTTTGATTACTTTAATTTCCATTTTTGCATGCTCAAGCATAACTCATTTCTCATAACTACTGGTATCTGTCAAGTTGTTATGGTAGATTTGTTGTCAAACACTCCAAAAAAGTACATTCTTAAAAAAAATCCTTATAAGCTTTGATGATTCCATAAAGAACATCCATGAAAACGTTTTCATTGCACAAGGTTCTTTATAATCTGGAGGTTTTCATAGCAATGCCATAGAAGAACTTTTTTGGGTTCCCAAAGACCCTTTCAGTGAACAGTTCTTAAAAGAAACATTTTTTTCTTTTAAATTCATTGAATCATCAATGCCAGTAAAGAAACGTTATTTTTAAAAGTGTAGTGAGAAAAGGTACTTTACATTTTTAAAATGTTCTTTACACTTTAAGAAAATAATGCTTCTTTTAGGAACTATTAACTGAAAGGTTCTTTGGGGAATTAAAAATTATTCTTCTATGGCTTCGTCACAAAGCGCCCCCTTTGGAACCTTTATTAGATACAATGTGAAACAAGGCCGATCAGGAGAAGGAGATGGAATTGAACTCTAGTTTGGACCAAGCAACCAAGTGCGAGTTTACTAGACGCTCTTTTGGGACTGGAAGGAACGATTTCCCTTTGCGGTAGACATATGAGGGGTATTATGACCATGACGTCCTGGGTCAGGCTGAGGGCACAGCGGTCACCCAGGGAGGGATTTAGCCACAAGCTCTCTCCAGCCTGCCAAGAGCCAATGGGACTTCAATTTTGGGCTTCAGCACAGCTGCAAAGAGCTGAACGGCTTTTGAGAGCCCCCGAACACTAATCCTGATGAAATCTCACTATATACAGACAGATAAATATTCTGTAATTTAATACACATAGAGAACATGACTGTACGAGGCCATTAAACCATGACCGATTGTTATGTTTCCATGTCAAGAGCCATTTTCTTGTGTTACCCCCTTTATTATGTTTATAGTGAGGTAATGGACACTCAATTGCATTCGACACGGCATCATCAACACACAATATTACATCTGACACGCTGTAAATCAGAAACCAACCTCCGACAAATGATGGCCATTTCTCCATCTCCTAAACCTCCATCTCCATCTCATCCACGATGACGAGTACGTTTAATTACTGTGATTTACGACGCTGTGTAACTCAGTCGTCATCGCGGGGTGTAAAGTCGTTAGAGGCGAAGCCATTTGGAATGAGCTGTGACCAGCTCAAGTGTTAAAACATAAACTAGCAATTAGAAAAAGATAACACATGGCTCACGGGGAGCGCCAGGAAAGTCTCCAGCCATCTGGGACGAATGGAGCATCCGGGGACTGGCCGTAGAGTTTGTGCTAAGTCTAAAATGGAGCCCTCTGGGTTTTTCGCTGGATTAGAAGCTTTGTTGTTGAAGGGAAGCACCAGGCATGAGGAAATTGTGTGCGGTGTGTCGGGAGAAATGTGTATTTCATCTGATAAAGTGTTTTTACTGGATTGCATTAGTAATGCACTGTTGCTTATCCACCTTGGTGCTGGAGAATACAAACTCTTAACTTGGAGGAATGGAAACGTTTTTCATGCACGCAGGCAAATCACGGCTTAAGCTCAATAGAATTCAGCAGTTTAAAGCTGTACTTTTTTATATTTCCAAAACACTTCCCACTTCTTCCATTGTTCAAACAAACAGATAGTCTTGTTCCAAACTAACACCAGTAATGCTACTAGGGCTAATAATGCAACTATTAACAGCATTCAAAGCAGTAATCTTCTTCTCCAACTAGATTATTGAGTCTGTAAATTGAATATGCAACAGTATTCTTATGTATTTTACGTAAAGGGATTCTACCACAGGTACACTTGCTTATTTGCATAGACAATAAAACATACAATACAGAGTTACTGACAGCATCTAAAATGTAAATAATTTATGTTTCAACAGCTTTACAGATGTATAGGTTTTCCCAGGCCCGGATTGGCTAATCGGGAGCACCGGGAGGATTCCCGGTGGGCCGGTCTGGTTTTTTGGCCGCTAGGGCCGGTCGCCACTGGGTTGAAATATGGATGCTGTCCTTAGACTGCCTGCACTCACAGCAGCCCCAGTCTTTTTATTTATTATTTTCTCACAGCTCATTATTATTATTTTCACTAGACCATATCAATAACAAATTCTCAATTGATAATTAATCATTCCTTTTGCGTAGCCGTTTTTTTTTTTTTTGTTTGTTTGTTTGTTTTAGCCGTTTGAGGAATGCTTTAAGACCAAGCGGAATTCTCTGCTGCTCCCGCTTCACAGCGATCGGGACTCACGCTAACGGCAATAACCTTCACCATCCGGTTTTGATTTTGCCAAATCAGTTTGGGCGAATGCAAACAACTTATTGATCATGAACCCAACATCCAGCAAGGCAGAAAAACATTCAATCCACCTGAGGAAAGACGTCTTTCATTGTAAGTTAATGCTGTTAAATAGAGGGAAATACAAAACAAACAAACAAACAAAAAATTCTCGCGTAGCCTATTCTAAAGCCCTGTTCACACCAAACACGATAACGATAAAGATTTAGTTCTAAAAATCGTTCTCAGTATTAAAGAATAGCAGCATCCACACCACAACTATAACGATAAAGGCACAGAGAAACGATATCGTTGGAATCAGTTCAAGAACGATTTTTTTTCCAGCTGATGAACGATAAAAGCACTGACAGCCAATCAGAGTCCACCCTGCTAACGTGCTCGAGAATTTAAAGCGGCAGGCGCACCTGCGCTTAGAATAAACAGACGATATCGTTCGCTGGTGTGGGCTAATATCGTTATCTTTATGTAGTTATCTTTATTGTTATCGTGCTTGGTGTGAACGGGCCTTTAAACATGGACCTCATTAAAACACCAGAAGCAGCCCACACTCACAAGTTTTCTTTAATTTAAAAAAATGTGCATAGTATGCATAAATATGCAAAACATGCAGAACCTATTCAAAGGCTATATGGTTGCAATAATATTTTAGTTCAAAACTTTAAGTGCCATTGTTTAAAATGCTTTATTGGCTGATGTTTCATAGACCTTCAGTTGTTATGCTTTCAAATTTCATGCTATTTGTAATTTAACAGTATTTTCTTCTCCTAAATTACTACACTGTGAAGTCTGTTCTATATTGGTACAATTTACATTTTTTGTATGACATTAAATTTTTTTTAGAATAATTGTACATAAATAGGTTAAGCAAAACAATTGTTATTATTTCCATTTCTGAAGTTAATTGACAACCCTAATGCTGACGTAATTATCTTTTGACTTCCCTGACAGTGGCGCCTTGCTCAAAAAAAAGGAAAAAATAAAAAAAAACAGTTGTTGGAAATGTCACGAGCAAAAATAGGCTAATAGATAAAAAAAAAAAAGAAAAAGGGATAATAGAAAGTGTAAAGGCTGCACCGAAAAGGCCAGTATATATATATATATATATATATATTATATATATTAAAAAAAAACACACAAAACAAAACAAACAAAAAAAAACAACAAAGTGGGCCGGTCTAAGGCATGAAACTCCAGGCCTGAAAATGAGTCCCACTCCGGCCCTGGTTATCGTGCTTGGTGTGAACGGGCCTTTAAACATGGACCTCATTAAAACACCAGAAGCAGCCCACACTCACAAGTTTTCTTTAATTTAAAAAAATGTGCATAGTATGCATAAATATGCAAAATATGCATTTTCATTTATTCAAAGGCTATATGGTTGCAATAATATTTTAGTTCAAAACTTTAAGTGCCATTGTTTAAAATGCTTTATTGGCTGATGTTTCATAGACCTTCAGTTGTTATGCTTTCAAATTTCATGCTATTTGTAATTTAACAGTATTTTCTTCTCCTAAATTACTACACTGTGAAGTCACAATTCTATATTGGTACAATTTACATTTTTTGTATGACATTAAATTTTTTTTTAGAATAATTGTACATAAATAGGTTAAGCAAAACAATTGTTATTATTTCCATTTCTGAAGTTAATTGACAACCCTAATGCTGACGTAATTATCTTTTGACTTCCCTGACAGTGGCGCCTTGCTCAAAAAAAAGGAAAAAATAAAAAAAAACAGTTGTTGGAAATATGCGAGCAAAAAATAGGCTAATAGATAAAAAAAAAAAGAAAAAGGGATAATAGAAAGTGTAAAGGCTGCACCGAAAAGGCCAGTATATATATATATATATATTATATATATTAAAAAAAAACACACAAAACAAAACAAACAAAAAAAAACAACAAAGTGGGCCGGTCTAAGGCATGAAACTCCAGGCCTGAAAATGAGTCCCACTCCGGCCCTGGGTTTTCCTCATTGATAAATATTGAATTCACTGAATTAGTTGCTTGATACTATTGTGTTTATGAATTGAAATGATAGCATGTTAAACAAGAGCACACTTTAAAACCTTAAAACCTGTACTCATTTAACCATTACTTATCATGCAATATTTATTTTGTTTGCTTTGAGACACAAAATTAATTTTCTCCATATGCTGTAACTTAAAAAATGATCATAAATACAGCAAAAACATGAAATTATCATAAAAGTAATACAATTTTTATTCATGCACTGTAATTCAAATAATCAGAATCCATGTGATTGCTTGTCGGTGAGAAAAAGACCCAAATTCAAGCCTTTATTCAACTTTGTTAATTTTGTCCATTCAGTAGTGACCGCAATAGTCACAGTGTTTCCATTTGAGATGTTGTTAATATGCATCCATATTGTACATTTCAATATCTATCCAAACATTCCAAAAAGTAGCCTATGTTTTTGCCAATAAATGTTACGACAACCGGAATTTTTATCCGGAGCAGTCTGATTCATGAATTGTTTTTTTTTAACTGGATCAAGTGAGTCATTGAAAAGATCTGACTCAAAATAATGATTCATTCATAAATCTGACATTGCATGTATGAGTCGTATGGACCGTTTTTATGATGCATCCTTTTGTGAAGCTTTTTTATTGTAGTGCATGTAAAATAGACTTCAGAATTTGGAATTGGAAGCACATGAATCATTTATTTTTAGGTAACTGTTTCTTTAAGATGGACTAGAATAACATGCACACTGCTAGCAAGCTCCATATGAGGAGTTTTAAGAAAGGAAGTGCAAATAGAATTAAAAATCAACGACAAGCACCATGTAGTCAGAGAAATGAATGCAAAACTAAGAAGAGAGAGGTTGCAGCAAGAACTTTGATTAGCACAACTAGCATGTAGCGCGCAGCTGATGAACTCTTCCAGCCGTGTTCGAAGCTACTGGGATTATCTTCACAGCTATTCTCTTTAAAGGAACTTCTCACAATCTGATTTCCCATGTGTAACTGCTTAGTATTCCATCTGAGAAAGCTGCGGAATTTTAATAAAGGTGCATAGACCTAGCCGAGCCTGCTAGCGTAATCTCTTTTTTAATGTATCGATAGGGTTTTTTTTTCAAAAGTCAGTCTGTCGCGTCTTAATAGCTGCGGCTCCACTTCAGAGGTCCCTCCACAAAACCTTCTAAAACCTCTTAAGTCCCTTTTCCCTCGTGTTTGTTTTTAAGCATTGTTTCCGACTTTGAGCGAGTTCCACGGATGTCGAGTTGACGGGATGAAAGGCCAAAACCTCAGAAAAGAGGGCTGTCTCATCCTTCAGCCCGGCAGCGATGGCTCAAAGGGGATTGTATCATTCATCTCCTAGACTTGACAACATTAATTTATCTGTCAGTCATTCCGGGAGCCCGAGCCACTTTGATGAACCCCCTGAGTCTCAAATCATTAAGGCAGTGTCACACTAAACTTTGCAGCATTTAGTGCATAACAAGAGCACATCTCTAAAGTAATTATCCTGGACAATGGCACTTTATCATGCCTTTATGCAATTACACATGCAAAAACACTTAGCAGAAGGAATTTGAGGGCCCGTCCCTTTCACTTTCACCTTTCTTTCGCGTAAAGCCCCGTTCACACTAGCAGGGACTTTTGTCGTTGCATGTTGCCAGGGGATGGCGATGAGGTCACTAGTGGTCGTTCCCACTACTGGTTGCCTTGACAGCGAATCAGGTTTCTTGCCGCTAAGTACAAACATTTTGGAGGCAAAAGACTAAATATAATCTAAATCTAAATTAAATCCGTACATACAAACAAAAATGAATGAGAAACAGAGCCTACTTTCTTCCATTGCGTACAGTATGTTTATCTACGGCTGACTGAGAGGAGAACAATCACATGAGCTCAACCGTCTTCTTTCCTATTGGCTGTCGCTCCTGAAAGTCGCTCTTCATTTGCGTAAAGTTGAAGGATTCTAAACTTTGTCTCGTCGCTGGACACGCCCCATCTGGTCGCTATCGCTCGTGTCGCCGGAAATTGCCAGCTCTCCATTGAAATGAATGGGATCGTGTCACTTTGTCATTGCATGTCACTTGTAGTGTGAACGGGGCTTTAGATATACAGCAAACAAATCAAACGTAATGTATGTGAGTACTAGAAATGCAGAACTAGATTATTACATTGCTCTTGCCAGAAAATTGCTATGTGATGTTTAGGTGTTGTAAGTGGTTTTGCCATGCAGTTGCTGGGGTGTTTGATAATATTGCATGCTTGGTAATTTCATACTACAATCTAGCAGCAAGTATTTAAATATTAAATATATATGTCTCTAAATATAGTTGTTACACTCTTAAAAATAAAGTTTCTTTATTGGTTCCATGAAAAAACTTTAACATTCATGGAATCTTTCCATTCCACAAATGGATCTTTATAGTGCAGTCTGATTCATGAATGAATCATTCAGAATTGTTTTCTGAACTCACTAATAAGATCTGACTCAAAAGAATGAATCATTGGACATTACTTGCATGAGTCGTATAGACGCATTTTTTGGTGCTTTTGCACCCTTTTATGTATTTTGAATGCTTTGTTCACCATTCGTTGTGTTGCACGTAAAGTAGTCTTCAGAATTTAAATTGTTCCTTGAAGAACCTCCATGGAACCTTTCCATTCTACAAATGGATTTTTATAGTGCAAAATGGTTATTTTCATTCTTAAAAATTAGGTGGGGTTTGCAGCAGTGCAGAATCCTTTTTGGTTCCCCAAAGAACCTTTCAGTGATCAGTTTTTAAAAGAACCATTTTTTCTGAGTGTGAAGAACATTTTATTAAACTAAAGAAGCTTTTTGCCACTATAAGGAACCTTTTGTGGAATGGAAAGTTAATTCCATGGATGTTAAAAGTTCTTCATGGAACCATTGATTCCAATAAAGAACCTTTATTTTTTTAAGAGTGTAGATTATTAAAATGTTCTTAACACTAAGGCCCCACTTACACTAGTGCGTTTTCGTTTTAAAATGGCGTTTTAGAATGAAAATGATCCCCTTTTACACTGGCGTTTCCGCTGCGTTTCAGAAACGATCTCCGTTTACACTACACAACCGAAAACGCATGCCACATGACCATTCATGCAGGTACTACCATAGATATGTGTAGGTAGATTCCCTATTATTTAGATGGCGGACGCGTATACATGCTTGGAGCGGTCGAATGGGGACTCTATCTATACATATCTATGGGTACAACAATGAGCATGATGTTATTGTTTACACGGTCGTCAAGGATACACAGAGCGAATGTGGGCAGCCACGCCATCGTTTTCAAAAGTCTCCGTTTTGGTCCGTTTACACTGAAACGCAACCCCGGAGTTTTTAAACTAAAATGGGGTCTGCAGCGTTTTCAAAAGTCTCCGTTTTCGACCTCGAAAATGCCGGAGTAGTGTAAACGATAGGCGTAAACGTAGCAAAAGTTATGTGTTTTAAAACGAAAACGCACTAGTTTTCAAAACAATGATTCTTTTAAGAACTGTTCATTGAAAGGTTCTTTGGGAAAACAAAATCGTGGTTCTATAGCATAACTGCAAAAACTCCCTAAATTTCTAAGAGTGTAGGTTGTTTTGGGTGGTTTTTAGGTAGTGCTAGCTAGTTGTCCTAATGAAGAGTGTGCTGCAATTATCTGCAAACCATATTTTAATACATTTGAAGTCCAGTGGTTTCAATTACACACTGAAGGTTAGTGTCAGGGTTTAAGTATTTGCAATAAAATTTACATTTATGCATGTAATAGACACTTATTCATAGCAACTTGCATTTCATTCACGGTATAAATTTGATCATGCATTCTCTGGGAATCAAACCCATGACCTTGGCATTGCTACAGTCATGCTATGCTGTTTGAGCTTCGGAAATTCTTTGCAATACTCTACACAATAATAACAATAGTGATGCTTGAGCTAAATATTACTGCATATAACTCTGATTAACTTTCACATTCATGAATTCTATGCTGTTTCCTTGCATCAGTCACTGAAAAAAGTGGGGGAATGTAAAACTGCAGTGTGTCTCCATAAAAAGGACTTGGCATGGAAATCGGACTCCTTTCCTCAGGGGCTCTGGCCTGTTTTAGATGATAATTGAAAATGATGTAAAAATAGTGGTCTGCTGCAGACACAGGTCATATCTCAGAGGAAAGGGCTGGCATTTGGCCTCTCGTTTGAATGTCTGTATAATTAACTAGACTTTTGCATTTTCTAGCCAAAATATAAGTGGCGCTTGCCTGCACAAATCTCTCTGCCACAGTGTTAGTGTTGGCAGGGAATTGCTTTGTGGTCGCTAAGGTGTTTTGAATCATTTTTAGCAACTTGGTATAGGTGTTCTTGGTGGGGTTTAGATGGTTGGGAGTTGAGCATCAAGATTTGATAGTTAACTCAAAGTTTAAGCTTTAGTAAACACCTCTAATTACATTAGCATTTAATGCAGCATTCAAAAAGGTGTCTTAAAATGTTTTGCCACATTTTAGAAACCGTGTTGACCTCAAATTAACGTGTTTTCATAACTTGTGAGGAGGACTAACATGTGAAATCATAATTTTTCAGTACGCTGAAAACTGACAGCTGATGTTTTCTTTCCACTTCACTGATGATAATCAATTCTCAGGTTCAAATCATGAGAGGAGTCAACGCAACATCAGAGCGCTATCACCAATCAGCTGTCAGTGCCGCAGTCGATCCTACGATGTGCTTAGTTGCTATGGACACAAGAGGAGAGTGCACCGGTATGACACATGTCAAATCTGGAGCAGACCGACTGTAACGGGACTCATCTCATACACAGACGTGCATCGGTAACCGTCAGTATGCCATCAAGTCATTGTTTTACACAACCATTCTTTTGATTATTTCTTAAACAGACCCCTGATCCTTTGCGTAAGGCCACAGAAAGATAAGGCAGCTTTGATTTTTGCAGTGATCACGGCAAGGTGATTGTATCAGCATTTGTTGGGATTAGCGGTAATGAAGAGGATCAACAAGCATGTAATCTTCTCTGTGTTGTAATTCAGCTGCAAAGGAACACTTGATACTGGGATGTTGGGTTAAAGACGCAATTAACATCATATGACAGTCAGTAAATTTTGAAGTGAATTTTATTGCTCAGAGGTTGTTCTTTCATAACTCAGAAGTTGTTATGTGGTTCCTATTTATGTTTCATTCCGTGGGATACTTCGGTCACACTTTATTTTAAGGTCTATTTCTCGCTATTAACAAACCATCACTACAACTTTTGCCTCAATAAACTCATAATTTTCTGCTTATTAATAGTTAGGCAGTTGTTAAGTTTAGGCAGTGGGTAGGATTAGGGATATAGAATATGGTCATGCAGAATGTGTGCTTTATAAGTACTGATAAACAGCCAGTATGTTAATAATAGGCATGCTAATAAGCAACTAGTTAATAGTGAGAATTGGTCCCTATAGTAAAGTGTTACCAATAGTTCTAAAAATTTCCCAAAATTTACTCACAAATATGACTTGATGGACACAAAAGAAGATATTTTGAAAAATGTCTCAATGTCAGTCCATGCAATGAATGTCAGTGGGGTCCAGTGTTGTTTTGAACTCCATTGACTTCCATTGTAAAGACAAAAACTGTTAAAATGTTCTTCGGTATCTTGATTTTACGTGTGCGTTTCACAGAAGAACATTTCTCCAAAATTCCAAATGAGACAATGACATATTAAGAATAAATAGCTATAAAATAGTGTAGAGCTCAGATAATTTGTTATTTGAATAATTGGATGAGAAAATGTTTTTGTTTGTTTTTTTTGTAGACGTAAAGGGATACTTCACCCAAAAATGAAAATCTTTGAGAGTAAAAAAACATGCACAGACAAATCCAAATTAAACCCTGCGGCTCGTGACGATACATTGATGTCCTGAGACACGAAACACGGATTTGTCTGTGCATGTTTTTTTTTACTCTCAAAGATTTGGTGTCCATTGACTGGCATTATATGACTGACAGACTGCAACGGTTTCAGTTAAAAATCTTTGTTTGTGTTCTACTGAAGAAACAAAGTCACCTACATCTTGGATGCACTGGGGGTAAGCAGATAAACATCAAATTTTCATTTTTGGGTGAACTATCCCTTTAAGCACAGTGTGAGACACTATTGAGATCTCTTCTGAAACTCTAGAGAAAGTGGAGATTGAAAAGTTTCTTGTAATCCCATTTAAGAAGTAGGAGGCATACATTATTGAAAATAAAGGTTCTTTATTGGAATCAATGGTTCCATGAAGAAAATGTAACGTCCATGGAACCTTTCAATTGCACAAAAGGTTCTTCTAGTGAAAAAAAGTTTCTTTTTGTCATAAAAATGTTCTTCACAATGGTTCTTTTTAGAACTGTCCAATAAAAGGTTCTTTGGGGAACCCAAAATGGAGACAAAAGGTAAATGCCATTATCATTTACCTTTTCATTTTCCATGAGAAAATATTTTTACATGGCTTTTTTAAAAATAGCCAGTGTTTCGTATGCATTTGGCTAATCAGCATACACTTACGTCACTCTGAAGTAGGAGCAAATTTAGTTCCCCCAAACAGAGTTCCTAGAATTAAAACCATTCCTAGTTCCTGTGGTGCGAACAGACCAAAAAGCGGGAACTTCCGCCAATAGTTCTAGAACTATGAAAAGGTTCCTCCAGCACGAAAGCCCCTAAAACCCCTTCTTCTATTTTTAAGAGTGTAGCCAAAATCTTGATTTGCTGTCTAGGAGAACCAGCTGAGATATTCAGGAGATTTAATTCCACTCTGTTTTGACAGTTTTGGACTTCTTGTCCCGATGAATTCACTGGTGACAGGAGGTGCTGTTGGTGTTGCATTTCTACTTCTGTTCGTTGGCATTGAGGGAGGATCTACAACATTCATGATTCTATACAACATCACTGCCTCGTGGGAGTGTGAATCAGACTATTCACTGGCAAATTCCTCTCCTCACATTCATCATTTTGCTGTTGTTTGTAAGTTCCGCCGTCCGCTCGTAATTGTTCTCATCAAAGACGAGATGTTTGATCACGTGGGAGCGCCTCAAAAGAAGAGAAGGCGCAAAACCGCCTGGGACCTTACAGCCGGAGCAATACGCTAGTGTTTCTGGAGCTTTTGAAAGTTTTTTAACAGGATGATTTCACCACTGCCTGCAAGATCAGTCAAACTTTGATGTCGGAACAGAGTATCACATCAACAAGCGCTGTAATCTCCAAATCAAACAGCCGAGGCTGACTGGGGATAAAGCCGGAAGGAATTTCTCGAACGACTCCCATTTGTCAGTCCGCGTACAGTGCCGGTCGCAGCAGGGACGCCCATCGAAGAGAAGCTTGTAGACAGGAAACAGAGGGTTCGAACCGCATGAATCCAAATGATTCTTCTTCTGTCGCTCTTACTTAATGCAAACTTCAAAATGAATCACTTCAGGTTTCTGGATCGCTCAAGGGGCTTTCGTTCTCATTCTACGGTGAAACGGCAACCACAAATGTTCAGTCACATTCTCAGAAAAGGGATTCGATTAGATGAAGTGACCTTAGTGGATCCAAACATACCCGGGCAGCGTCTCAATAGAAGCGTTAAGGTCAACAGTGCATCACTTAAGAGTTTTCTATTGACAGAAGCAGCCATAATGTCCAAATGCAATAAAATAGCCCTTTAATTCTCAGTTAACCTGCGGGACTGGGTTATTTATTACAAGCCATTTAGCCAAGCGCTGAGGCCTCATCTATCTACAGATCATTTGATTCTGCAGTTGCTCATTAATTTGAACGTATAGCATTGTAAGCAAGTCCAACTGCGAGCGAAGCTCAGTAAATGTGATTATGGCTTGCGGGGAATGAAATGATAGCTCTTTGTTTTTTATGCTCCATAACACAGAATTATGTGCTGCTTACTGAAATCATTCGCCGGGATATGAGGACATCATCTCGGCTCGAGCTGTCTCTTTGTTTCTTATTATTAAAGCAAAGGTCAGAGCTGAATCCGGAAAATTGTGACAATGCCGAGGTGTGTGCGCCTGTGTGTGTGTGCGGTGAGCTATTGGATTTAAGAGTGTGCTGTCGAACTGTTTGCTGCGTGTGCCGTTATGAACCGCAAACACTCGTAAGGCCTGGAGAGGCACAAATAAGAGATGTCGGGGAGACAGTTTTACTGCTGCAGTAAGTCGCACACATCAAGCGTGAAGCCAGACCACAGCGCACAAGTTGCTAGGCAACACCTTGAGGTCGCTTCCCACAGGTGCTGTCCTGATTAGTTAATTGTGTAAGTAAACAAAATGTTGAGTAAAATCACCAGATTCACCATCCAGCACTGAACAATCCGGCAAATGGTACAAGCACCTGGCACCACAAACCAATTTCTGGTAGTATCCAACCACAGGACCTGTACAGTAAAATGTCTACATAAAAAAATACTTGAAACCAGCGTGAAGGTGTTTGATTGGCTTAGGTGATTTAAGCTGGTCCAACTGGTCTTCAAAGGTGACCAACTGAAAAGTGTCTAAAACCTCTGTAAAATCAAAGACCATCCAAAAACAAAAACAAAAAAAGCCTTGTCCAGTTTTGTTAAATTATATATTTAATACATTTCATTTTTAATGATTTATTGACTTATTTGTAATTCCCTTTATTTGCTTTTTTCCCTTTTTTTATTTTCAAAATCCTCATTACAGTAATGCATCTTTCTTTCTTATTTATTTGTTTGTTTCTTCCTTCCTTTCTTCATTTTACTTATTTATAACTCCCTTCACATTCCCTTTTGCAATCATAAACACTTTGCTATTTATAAATACTTCACAATTTTATTAATTTTCTTACATTTTTATATCATCCTTTTTTCATGACAGTTAAGTGCTTTTAACCCCACCTTAATTTTTTTAAAAGTGCATTGTAATTTCTTTTTTCAAAATCCTTAAAATTGTTTTCTGAAATATGACCTGGACATGTTCTTTTTTTTAAGGTACATTTTGTCCTTTCTGCCTTTATTTTCCTTGGACAGTTCAATTCAAGAGAAGAAATGGGGGAATAGGATCGTGATGTGCCTGAATTCAAACTCGGGTCACTCAAAGCATTCTTTCAACACAAGCCGAGGCACTGCCCACTATGCTGTGACTGACACCTGTTCTTGACAAGTTTTCCACATTTTCAAATTACACTTACTCTATTCAGACGAATAATTTCATGGCCGGTGTTACAGAGAAGAGCGTATTATCCGTGTTATTTGAATGAGGAAGCTTTCAGCTGGTGGCAGCCAACAGTCCACTGTAATTTCACCTGCTAAAGGTCTTGCCTGTACTGCAGCGTGGCTCCCTTGAGGAGGCTCTCCATAGCAACCGGCCTTTGTTACTCGCAGACATGTAACTCTGTTCACAATGAGAGCAAATGAGGGATATTCAGACAGCAAAACAAGGCCAGCGACAGCTCTTCACTATCTGATATTCACGCTCCAAGTTTAACTCCCGTTAGTGTGACTGAATCAGAGTGCTGTGGTAAGAATAACTAATGGCCAGATGGAGCGGCGTTGATCATCGCAGCCTGTTCGATTCCCATCACAAAGACAAACTCGGTGCCTTCAAGTATAAATGCATTAATCACTTGCAACACAAATGCTGTCGATGGAGATGTCTTCACGTACCATTTCTTGATTAGACTGCAGCAGGATGGCGCTAATGAAAGCTGCGTCTCGAAGTTTCTCATGTGTGTAAGATATTACGCCTGCTGTTTGTTTTACGTTATTTATATATTTGTTTATGCCGTAATTTTACCTCACCGTGAGCTGGGCCTTTCGCAGGTGGATGGTCTTTGAAGCATTATCATAAACTGAGAAACCAAAATTCCCTTGATCTTTTGACATATAAGAGGTCATTGTACTATAAAAAAACATCCTGTAAGTTTCAGAACTCAAAACTTTGTTGTTAGTCTAAAAACAGCTTATATTGAAGGCAGTCTGCTAAAACAAAGACTGTGGAATGTTCTACTCTATGATGTAATAGTATGACCAAACCCCGCCTCCACAGAAGATGATCAACGCCTGCTTCTACATCGCTGCCTGTTTAGCCCCGCCCACCGATTCTACATTGCTGCCTGTTTAGCCCCACCCACCGATTCTACGTCACTGCCTATTTAGCCCCGCCCATTGATTCGCGAATGTAGTGTAAACCAGAGCAGCAAACTCAGGTCTACGCAGAAACCACACAATAAAGATGCTCTGAATACAACAAGACGCTGTACAGTACCAAGCTGTGGAAAAACAGTCTTTGCATTGCCTTCTTTCTGATCCCATCATTAGGAAAGAGTGAATGAACTTTATTTTTAATGAAGATCCAGACCATATCAGTAAAAACTAGGTCCTTTGTTCACTTCATTTTACCGTGGATTCGTTTACAAACAAGGCACAATTCGATGTGGGATTTTTAGAAAGATTAAAACTAAAAGACAATGCTGTGTCAACTATATTGGATCCG
Source organism: Tor tambroides (assembly GCA_021397915.2). Lineage (NCBI taxonomy): Eukaryota > Metazoa > Chordata > Actinopteri > Cypriniformes > Cyprinidae > Tor > Tor tambroides. The sequence continues at coordinate 130,391 of JAFVLL020032692.1, read as the reverse complement.
ACAATAATGTCACACCACACAAGTGTGAGTATCTGTTTTTATCACTGATCACTATTGCTTTGTCTGTTACTACAGATTGTTTGATATGTATTGAGTATTTATGTGTTTCTGACCTAAATGACAGCAGCGTTCATTTAGGATGTACTGTCAAATATACACAACTGTCAGCCAATCATAGCAGTGGGCATTTACTTCCGAATCTACAATCCTCCACACCTATTCAAACAGAGCGTTCTGATGAGGGGGGTTAAAAACATGACAGAAAATAGCCTATTCTAAATTATGATGTTTTTTGATGTAAAAATCTTGATAACATTATAAGTGGACCTCAGAGAATAGTAAAAATAATAAAGAAGGCAGTTCATGACCCCTTTAAGTGGCGTTTACGGTATGGACCGCATTCGTGACGCAGTCGCACGGGAACTATTAACAATCAAAGCGATTACCCTCCTAGTCGCCCCGTTGCAAAGTGCAGCACGACGGTCCTTTGACTTTTGCTGAGGTTGACCTTTGCTACAGAGAAATCCGAGCGGGGACTCACTGGTAACCTAATTACTAGGAAATGTCACAGCAGTAATTACAACCCACAATGTGAATCATCACGGGTGTGATGCTGCTGCGAGGAAAACGGGTGACTTTGAAGACTTTCATTTGAAGACCTTTTATTTGGCTGTCCAAGAAAATGAGAATACATTATGGTAGAGATTTATCATTGGACCATCGCCTAGTGAAACCTCGAGCCAATTGGACCACAAGATGAGCGTCACAGGATATGTAAACAGTACTGTGACTGTAGCTTGGTATAGTAATGGTTATACTTTTGTATTTTAATATATACACTGTAAAAAAAAAAAAAAGTTGAGCCAACTTAAAATTTTAAGGCAACCAGCTTCAGCAGATTTTTGAGTTTTCTCAACTTGTTGTCTTAAGTTTATGCAACAAAAAGTTGAGAATCTCCTACAAAAATTTTATTTTTTATTTTTTTATTTTTTTTACAGTGTAGGTTACCATGGTACTAATGATTACCATATTCATATACCATGGTGTCAACATGTTACTCACAGTTGCTATATGTGACCCTGGACCACAAAACCAGTCATAAGTGTCCATTTTTCGAAATTGAGATTTCTACATCATCTGAAAGCTGAATAAATAAGCTTTCATTGATGTATGGTTTGTTATGATAGGACAATATTTGGCCGAGGTACAACCATTTGAAATTCTGGAGTCTGAGGGTGCAAAAAAAATCAAAATACTGAGAAAATTACCTTTAAAGTTGTCCAAATGAAGTTTTTAGCAATGCATATTACTGATCAAAAATTAAGTTTTGATATATTTATGGTAGGAAATTCACTGAATATCTTCATGGAACATGATCTTTACATAATATCCTAATAATTTTTGGCATAAAAGAAAAATGGATAATTTTGACCCATGCAATGTATTTTTGGCTATTGCTAAAAATATACCCCAGCGACTTATGACTGGTTTTGTGGTCCAGGGTCACATATGGCAAGACACTATAGGCAAGGTACTGGTCAATTTTGAAATTTTGGGATATTGTGTTTCCATAATAAGTCTACACTACACAAGGCTCTTTATTGGCATCTATGGTTCCATGATACAAGTCTACATTTTCAGATATATTTACATTGGGAGATAACCTTTAAAACTAGATGAGTAAAACATTTGGTAACAAACTTGATGTTGGCATGACAAAGTTTAAAATAAACAAAGTTAAACTTTGAAAAGCTTTAAGTTCGAAGATTTTACTCAGAGAAGTCTGAGAAAGTCAATAATATGTTTTAGCAGATTGTTAGCATGTTTCTAGCATGATTTAGCACATTCCCAGCATGATTTAATACATCACTAGCATGTTTCTAGCATGATTAATACATTGCTAGCATCTTGTAGCAAGTTGCCTCAATGATTTAGCACATTGCTAGCATGACTTCCCATGTTTCTAGCATCTTTTAACATATTGCTAGCCTGAATTAGCATGTGTTTCTGGTATGTTTGTGACGTTTTAAGATGTTGATAGTATCAATAAGCATGCTTTAACACTGTAACATGTTTATAACATATTGCTAGCATGTTTCTAACACATTCATAATATGCTTCTAGCATGTTAACATGTTGCTAGTATTTATTATGTTGCTAGCATGTTTTAGCACATAGCTGTCATGTTTATCAATCTTAAATAAGATTTCATTATGTTGGCTTTGTCAACCCAACATAATATGTAATAAAGACGCAATTGGGAGATATTAAGTTGCTAATTTTGAGACACATTTTGACAAAGTCACAATCGAATTCAATCACAATTATGAAAATCACAGTCACAATTATTACTATTTTTTCACAATTACTTTGTTCTATATAATATTTATCTATATTGTACTTACAGAAATAAAAAGTAAAACTCGTTTCATAGAAATCGATTTACATCTAACACCTTGTCCTTACTAGAGATGTAAACAGTGCTTGGTATGAAACCAAACATCTGTCAGAATGTCTTGACACATGACCTTGCTGGCGGTCAGGATGATTTGGACATGAAATTAACATGAGAGTGATTTACCGCTTGATATTTTATTGCAACACGCCTAGAGCACATGAGAATGACAAGTCATAAAGTACTCCGTAGACTCCATCATGTTGAATTTTATGACAGGTTTTGTTTGTTTTATCTCTTTTATTCTGTGTCCTTAGAACTGCTGTAACACTCGTGGATCCGAGACCATATTTAGCACAAGATCAGTGATGGACGGACAGACTCCAGCGAGACAGATGGGCAGATGTGGCTTCACAGCAGTATGTTCATTTTGTTCTATATTTCAGTTGAAATGAGCTTTTCAAGTTTTTTTTTTTTTTTCATCTCATTTTTTGAAACTGTGTCTGAGCTTCACATCTGCTGTGGGAGCTTGAGAATATTCAGATTCTTTATAGAACAGACCCAGGCACTCGGATTCTGCTGTTCGCTTTCAGGCTTTGAGATATACACAGCACAATGCTTACATTAAAGTCAATATCATCTAAATTACTTTATAAAGAGTACAGCACAAGTTAGAGCTGAAATGAAATTACTTATGACAGTATAATCCACACATATTTTCTAAAGATCAGGTGCGGGAAACTACGTTAATGTGATTTTCTTTTTCTTTGACCATTCTTTCATCAAAGCAGCGTATCTAACAAAGCATAGAGGATGCGTAAATTAGCTTAGCGGATGTTTGAGTAAACATCTTTCCTCTTTCACACTTATATCTGTAGGTGTATTTTGGCCAGAGACTATTCCTGTCTGCCTGGACTTTAATTTTAGAAATGTCCGTTTCACCTTTGAAGGGACATTTTGTTCCCATATGAGGGACGATTGTACCCATAATCCTGTGTTGACCTTTTGTTCATAGATTGTCTCTATCTATAATTAGTTTTTTCCACACTATGGTGGAGTTATGGGGGGCAGGGGGTTGGTGCGGGTTCATGGGCGGTAAATATGTTATATAAACCAACTGAGATGAAAAAAACCCCCCGAAATTGTAGGTTTTATATACAGTGCAACTAGGTAAACATGACTTTAAAGAAACAAAACTATTTAAAGAAAGGCTCCACTTTCAATACAAGTCGAACTCAATTGACAGCACTTGTTGCATGTTGTATATAATATAATATAATATAATATAATAGATTTTAGTTTGACTATATACTTTATTGTGTGTGTGTGTGTGTGTGTGTGTGTGTGTGTAGACATAACATTGATTTTGATTTAATGAGATTTTATTTTTTATTTATTTTATTTTAATTGATTATCTGAACTTTATTTTATTGTGTGTGTAGCCATATATTAATTATATTTAATCTTGAAACTATAATTAGTTATTATAAATATTACTATTTTATAATCTAATATGGTGTAATATAAGTACAATGTTAATATTTTATATTTTTCTATAAATGTATGCACACAATAGTCTCATGTTAACACTAACAGTATATAATATTTAATAATATTTAATGTAATTAATCTTGAGACTTGAGAATTGATTTATTCTAAATAATATATTTATAAAAATGTAACATCATTTTAATGTTAAAATAATTCTATAATTTTAATATTTATATTTTGTCTGTTTAAAATGTATATTTTGTCACACACATATTAGTATAATGGTAGTACATAAAATATATCACATTTGATCTTAAGGCTATAATTTATATAATGTTAATCTTAACAGTTTGTTTCTAAATAATATTTTTATAATATAATATTAATATTAATATAATAAAAATAATTTTAATAACTTATATGTTGTTTGTGTGTGTGTGTTATCTCATATTAACACTTGAAGTATATAATCTTATGGCTATTTATTTATTTATTAAGCAACAACCCATTATTTTTGACTTCGACATTGTGCTACAAGTGCTTTCAGCTCATCTTGCATTGAACCCTTTAATGTTCCTTTAATAGGCTTTAAAACACTTTATTTTTTCAGTCAGTTCATATTGTTTTAACGTTATTAGACTTGCGTTCCAGTTCACCGTTTGTCAAATGGTTTTTCTCTGCAGCTCAACGACTGCAAATGACACGAAGTACAAACTGTCCTTACCCTCTCCAAGCTCAGCTGGAGGGACGTCGCTGTTACCCATGATGCTTTAGGTTACTACTGAGTGACAGATGCTGGAGCACTGGCAGAGGTTCAGTGAATTGGATTAGCATTAAGGACATTTGAAGCTTCCCTCTCTGTTTTAATTAGCAGAAACCTCTGATAAATTTTTCAAAACCCTCGGCAATGACCGCGAGCTCACGAGAAGATGCAATAAACTTGTGCGCCATAATGTTACACTGGCTATAGGGTAAACTTACACACATGAAAACAAATTCTGTTTACCAGCTGACTGTCTGATCTCAGAAATGCAGGATCCTTTGGCTCTGCTTGTGCTGTTTTACTGTGCCGCATCTGAAATCAAGCGCTTCGAAGGGTCACAAGCTGCAGCAGAACCAAGCACGCGATCTGACAGCCGTGAGAAACATAGTAAACGCTCTTGCAGATGAACAGACCCTTCCTCGCCTCCTCAACACCCTCTGTGAGTTTCAACATCTGTATTCTGTGTTAATTAACTGATTAGTCCGACTGGAGAAAGGAGAGTTTGTCTTAGCGCTCACCATGCTGCCAACTGTCAGCGCCGCTAGTCAAATGAGCGCTGGAGATGTTTGGACTCTCTGTCACTGTTGAAGCTTTAGTGGATTTTAATTAGCATGAGGATGATTGCACTGATTATGATATGGGTGAGAAAAATCGCTTTTTGTTGTTATTGCCATAGAAATTATAGTGAGATAAAACAATAATTGGCAGATCCCCAAAAATATTAATGTAGGACAATGTGAATATCAGAGGATCAGACATCACAGTCAAATCTCCTGCTGTTGTAAAATATTAATGGGTAGTTAATATGGACATGATTTTTTTATTTATATTAATATTTTTTATATTTATATTTATGCATTTATATTTAATTTTATTTTAATTTACACCTACATTTTAAATAAAAATGTATAATGAATTATAAAATGTTTAATGTAATCCAAATAAATCCAAAATAAAGTGTTTACACATGTAAAATATGTATATAATTAATAAATTTTAGTTTGGATGCAATTAATCACAATTAATCGATTTGACAGGCCTAATTTATAAACAAATAATGTATATTTAAGGGACTAAAATATGGGCATTATTTTTAGTCATGTGTTCAATTTTCAGGCAACAGACATACTGTGCATTAAACCATCTGTCAAATGCATAAATGTAACATTTTTTCTATTTTTATTTATGCATTTGTGTTAATGTAATTTTAGTTTACACCAGAATTTTAAATTAAAATAAACAGAGGTGTATATTTTAGGTGCTATATTATGGACACTATTTTTAGTCATGTGTTCAATTTCCAGGCTTTTTCTCTATTCTCTCTCTATTTTTTTCCCTCTTTTTTTCCCCAGAGATAGTGTAGTGTACTTAATTGTGCAATGTGACATATTCCATACAGACACACAATAGTCTTATGTTAATGCTTCAAGTATCTAAGATTAAATCTTAAGACTATCATTTATTTTGATTTTGTGTGTATATTTTAGGTGCTAAAATATGATCACTATTTCTAGTCATGTGTTCAGTTTCCAGACAACACCTATTTTTAATCACCTTTTTTGTAGTTCTTAATTACTCTTGCAGTGTGACGAATGACTTTAAATGAATTGTCTGCAGCATAAATATTTCATGTAGCCCTTCAATTAATATGAGGTCATAAAAAGCATGAATAACAATTTAAAAAAAAAAAAAAAAAAAAGATTAAATAGGTTGAATTTAGGTATATTGTGCCGCTTTTTGATAGTCATTGAGATGATTGTCTAAAAGTTTCCCTCTATAATTAAAAAAAAAATAAAAAATCAATGTTAATTCTCCTATATTACAAACCCACACACAAAAATCTTGTGCACATACAGTACCAGTCTAGAAATTCTTATTGTGAAAACCAGGGACTATTAGTATTATGCATTGAGTTTTAAGCTCACATATTAACCGTCAGTCACTCTTCCATTGTAATGCAGGTCCATGCTTCCTCTTAATCTAACTGAGAAATTAAACAGTGTTTACTTTGGCTTAAAAACTAACTTAGTCATTTTTTGTTCCCATTCATTAGTGATGGCAATTTCCTTTGTGCAGATGAGAGAGGATTGATTAAATTCTGCATTAAAAATGAAAAGTGTGCGAAAAGAAGGTCACAGAGTGACTTTACCCGTTCTGAAGGGCAACTTTGTACAGTAAGAAGATACGATTCTGTGCATATATACACCATCATATAAATCAAACAACTCTTGATTGATTTCTCTCACGATGGAAGATTATGAATGAAATAAATCTGTCATTGGACATCCATCATCATACCGTCTATTCAAGTTTACTGGGATAACAAAACTTAAATGAATCATACAATATCTCTACAGAGATATCTTATTCTATCTCCATATCTAGAGAAAGTCTCTACAGAATTAATCATATCTTTATCCTACAGCACCAGCTGTTACATAAGTGAAAAAAGCACTGGCATCTGTAGATAGACACGAGGAGAAAGCATCATGGGAATCTGGCAAATTTAGAAATCGGAGCTTTGCTTTTATCACATTTCTCCTGCTATACTCAAGTCGTCTCTCTAAGCATGTTAACATGACAATCGCGGCGCACGTATGACTGATCTGTCTTTATGCGGGATGTCTCTCGGCAAGGTAATTCCCTCGAGTTCCCCGTGATATTGTGGCATTTGTCCAGTCTCCTTTCAGGAATGACCAATCATTTCCTGTCGTGACAAGCATTTAGATGAATGTGATCTTGTGCTTTGGTGATATGTCACCCGCTCTAACGGAGTCACGGTAATTATTGCGCTCTCGAGAACGTGATGTATCATCAACAGGACTCTTGATACGCTGTGAAGATGCACCCTGCATATAGAAGCTGAGGTCAGGCCATTAAAAATGGGGTACTATCTAAAAAAGCATCCAAAATGTGTATTAAAACAAGATTTGGCTTTGCTGTACACATGTTGCTTAGGAAGTCAATTATGTTGGGGTCACAGGAGTCAAATACAACATTTAATTGAAGAAAATGCAAAAAGCATTCATTTAAACCCTGGTTTCTCCTTTGAGATGACTGAAGATTTAACTTTTTACTTTCATCTGTGGTTTTTAGTTGTTGTACTAACGCTGTTTATTGTCCAGAATTGAATTTCAATAGTTTCATGCCTCTGGCAGCCAGTAATTTGCTGCAAAAACACATTGTGGTTGACACAAACCATATTTATCTTTGGCTGTGTCCTGTGTTGTTTCTTTTAACTTGTGGTCTTGTTTTCCAGTTTTATAGGATGAATTCATCTGATGAAGCCATGTTTCAACCTGTCCACGCCAGCATCCGGCTACATCGATTAGCTTCTGTCTTGTAACAGATGAATTTGCACCAGAAATGCAACATTTGACTTCAGCAGCAAAAGAAATGGAGCGAATAAATAAGTCTATTTATTCTTCTATCCTATCCATGCACAATTATACAGTATGTCTAGATGCAGTTTATTATTAGCATTGCCATTTAGCATTGTTTTTTTCCCCCTGCTGTCCTAAACCCTATCAAAATACTTGCGACTTGCTACTTTTTTAGAATTCAAATAAAATAAATTAACATTTTCGTGGAGGTAAAAAATTCTGAAATGGATGGATGGATGGATAAATAGATAATAAAAATAGGATAATAATAAAAAAATAATAGAATTAATAATAAAAATAGAATGTTTATATAATATGTATGTGTGTGTGTGTGTGTGTGTGTGTGTGTGTATTTATATGTGTGTGTATATACGTATATGTATATAGAAATACTGTATATATAACATTTTGGATATGTGTAAAATGCTGTTAGAAATAAATTATATATATACTGTGTGTGTGTGTGTGTGTGTGTGTGTGTACCTACTTAACTATATTTTGGGGACGTCCTCATTTGTAAAACTGGTACAAAAATGAAGTAAACATTTTTTTTTTTTTTTAATTGTAAAAATGCAGAAAGTTTTCTGTAAGTGCTTGGGTTAGGGTGTGGGTTAGGTTTAGTTTATACATTCTATAAATATCTTTATATAAAAACAATAGAAGTCTATGAAATGTCCCCATTTAGAGTCCCCATTCTAAGTAAAAATGTGTCTGTGTATCTATCTATCTATCTATCTATCTATCTATTTATACACACACACACACACACACACCCACATACATATTATATGTAACTGTCAACCATTGACCTCAAATTGCTAAACGAAGGGAAGCTGGCCATCAACCCCTGAAATCAGTCCAGAATACGAATAAAACACTCTGGATTGGCACTAATGCATTTTTCCTGTCTCTTAAGACTAGCGTCAGCCAGCAAAGAGAGGCAAATATTCAAGCTCAACGCTTTGAAAGCGTCGGGCGGCGTCTCGACTGAAAAGAGTAGCTTTAGACGCTAAGCCCGTCCAGGAGGCCTCAGAGCACACTCTCTAAATCCCACCATTAACGTCCACGGATAAAGGTAACTATGATTCACGCTAAAGCCGATAGCGTCAGTCGGCAGCATTCGTCAGCGGTGGCATTCGGCTGTCAGCGCAGGTGATTCATTATGCTTAGCTTATTTTAATTAGCTTTCCTGCCACACAGCTAATTGGTCGCGGATCGTAAGCAGAAAAGAGTCTGTGCCTCGAGGCGAGGTGTTAAGACGACTAGAGCGCTTATATCAAATCTGATTTAAGTAATAAGCATTTTCAAAAGGCCAGCTGGCTATCAGTGCCAGGTACATGTCATGTGACCTTTTTAAAAGGCGTGCGCGGAAATGTAGCAGGGAGGCAATAAAGCGCGTGTTCCAGCTCTCTGTGTCCCCCGTTTCTGTTGCCTCTCCTCTTCTCTACCATGAATTCAGATGAGCTAGATTTTGCTTTTATTGTGAGAAGAAAGCAATATCAGATCAGAGGCTTCTGACAGCTTCAGGAAGGCGAGTTATTTGTGAGTATCTTATCAGCAGCTGTGGCAGCAGACGTATGGCGTGACTTTATCTGTGACAGAGGAAGGCATCACGCACAAACACACACAAACAGGCGTGTGCAGACACATGACGGAGGAGGGTCTCGCACTCTTCAGACTTCAGTGCTTCAAGCGCGTCTGCGCCTTCATATCCCGCATCGCTCTGATCTGTTTACTTACAGGAGAACATGGAAGGAGGAAACAAGTGCATTTCATTTGAGCGCAAACGTGCTCGTTACAAATAGCAGTTCGTTCGTAGTCTTTATAATTTCGAATGCCTCAAGGCTGTGCTCAAAACCTGGCTTTTTGCATGTCTAGAACAATACTGCCTCTTATCATTTAATGTGTCACCCACTTTATTGTTCAACCATTGCAAATAATAATGGAGATGCATACTGTATTACTCAGATTGCTTTTTCATAGCTGAGGGAACATAATTTCTCATTTATCTTTCATTGTTATTTTACCAGTATGCATATACTATTAAAATATTTATTTTTAAATATTTGTTTTTATTTTAAGCATTTTGATTTTTAATTTTATTTAATTTAATTTTTTTTAGACATTTCTGTATAGCTTTAACGTAATTTTAATTCAGTTTTAGTAATTTTAGTACATAAACTTTTTATTTTAACAAAAAAAAAATTCAGTTAGTTGCAATGGCAATATTTCTAATTGCCTAAGATTTTCATGTAATATTCATAAATTATTTTTATTTTTAATTACAGGAAGCCATTTTTAATTGTTTTAGTTAAAAGTAACACTGGTTTTATTTACATATATATATACTTTTTAATTCATCATTGATATACTATTACAGTTTTTTATTTTTTATATTTTCCTATATTTTAGTTGCCTGTTGATAAAGTTTTAATAATTTTGTTGTATGTTTTTGTCATATTTATTAGTCTTTAAATGTGTCTGTATATAGTTTTATTTTTATTTTTTTATTTTAGTTTATTCAGTTTTAGTTATTTTAGTACTTCAACCTTAAACAAAGCTCAAATTAAAAAAATAATAATTCAGTTCAGGTTTATTTTATTTAAATGAATGACTTTTTTGTTTTAGTTAATTAATGTTAATAACCCTGGTTTCACCTAAAATCATTTGGGAGAAATAAAAGCTAGAAAGAAATAGAAATAAAACTGTTGATGTAGTATGATGACAGGTGTCAGGACATGTCAAACGCTTGGTTTATATTTACGCAGTGTTGTGCTAAGTAGACCTGCTTACCATGAAATCTCATTGGTCCAAAATCTCACACCACATAGGTGTTTATTATTAAACATCAAACATCTTCTGATTTGCTATGATTGTGTCCCGTCAGACAGACAAATTTAGTTTAGGAAGAAAAGTTTCATGCTGAAATCTCCGATCTTGGCATCTTGGCAGATCTGAGAATAGTTTAAGACATTGTTGAGATGTCTCCTGAAACTTCACAGGACACGTACTTGAGTTTGCCAGGGCTTTCTTCCTCAGGAAAAAATCAAAGAAGCAGGAGACACAAGTCTCCAGTTGCTTTCCATTTAATGTCATTGTCTAGGAGAAACAATAGAGATATTAAAAAAAGATCTCATTTGCGATTTTTCTGTCCTACAGGGTGGACACCTTAAATAGGATTTGACTAAGTGAATTTGCTGGAGACGCTTTGCTCGAAGCATTTTCAACAAAACTATCAGTGTGCTTTGAAATTGTATAGCCCTGAAAGCACTACGGATATCGCTTGCACCATTTATACTGCGGTACAAAACTGGAGACTAGCAGTGGGTGTCAGAATCGCCTTCAGCCTGTCTGCTGTCCCGGCCTACGTAGCTCCGAGAGATGGCAGGCGGAGTAAATTGAACTGATCTGTGTTGATTAAGGTTGAACGGAGGGCAGAAGAGAGCAGGGACGCGAAGGTCACCCCCTTTATCTATAATCACATCACAGCGGAGCTCTACTGGTGGATCAGCGTCTCATAATTACTCATTATTCATGAGTCGGTCAGAGAGAGAGATTCACATGATGTACTGGTCCCTTGCGATCCTGCAATGGCAGCTACAGGAGACGTTTAGTTAGAATAATGACATAAATGTTAATCCTGATGTTCAGACGGGTAATGAACCACCTGTGTTTGTTCCCGGCTGTTAAAACACAGCCAACTAAAATGCAGAGATTAAAGGTTCAAAACATTCTTGCTCATCAAAACATGTTCGGCTTTTTCTGTGGCCTTTTTTCGATGTCTGCCGGATCACGCTGTTTTAGGAGATCAATATCCAATCCTTCTTATTACAGATTAATCCCTGTATATCCCAGCTTCGTTAAAACTATATCTGACTGTTGCTATGTTCAGAATGCAATGCTGTAAAATACTTTGCATTCTGAACCAACCATAAAACAGTTGCATGCAATTCAGCGAACGGCACCTCTAAAATAAATAGGAATATTTTTGCATTTTTAAATTGAAATTTGCAACATGCAAACCTAATCTAGTTGTTTAAAAAACCTGGCATTGTGCATTATGAATATTGTGGGCTTTTTGTCAAATTGCAAGTCGCTTCGGATAAAAATGTCAGCAAAATGCATAAATGTGAATATGCAAGCAATCATACCATTTACTACAACGCACAAGCTGATTATGTAGCCAATGAACTTGCTTACTCAATTTTTAAATATTCTGGTTCAGTGTTTGCTGTAAGCTGCTGCGCAAGTTTCTCTAAAACCCTCCACCTCCCCAGCACCACCTGTCTAGTTCTGCTACAGGATTTGTTTATTGTATATTCATGCATCAGCAGCATATTTTACATTTTCACAGCAGCATGTCTCTGTATATGTTGGCAGTAGCAAGGCCAACCAGCATTAGCAAATATATCTAGTTTGTCAAAATCAAATATATTAACATGCTATTCCAAAAGTTGTCATAATTGAAATGATTTCAGTGTTTTGATTTGTTTTGAAAGTGATAACCTCTTATATTTTGCTTTGTTCATCATGAAGTGATCGTGTTAGTATTCTGGAATATGAGGGTGAGTAAATAGACAGAATTTTCATTTTTTGGGTAAACAGTACATTTTATAAAAGGTATTAATATTATATCAGTTCATTGAACATGCTTATCTTGTGATGTGAAGATGTGAAGTATCATCTGAATGAGCTTTTAATGTGGAAATAACCCCAAGGACATTCTTGTTTGTACAACCGATTGCATCAGTGTTTCCCACACTACGGTCCATTATTAGACACGATTATCACTGCAAAAGGGACAAACCAAAAGACTACGGTTCAAAAAAGGAGTCCTATTTATCCTTTGATAAATACTGTCCCTTTCAATCGGGGGTGTCTAGAGAACCAGAACAGATAGCAGTCAAATTCATCATCGCCTCATATCTCATATAGAGTTCTGCTGCAGTGCGCACAGTTTATTACAATGCCTCATGAAGCTGTCTCCTCAAAGTATTCAGAGAGAACGAAGCTCATTCAAATGGCTTTGATGCCGATCTGAAATTCAATTGCATTGTGTCAAAGAAGAGCCAAGTCCCAAGATGCCTGCTGCTTGAAGCGCTATCCTTCTCTATTGTTTTTCTCAAACCGTTTAAGTACTATTGTTAGCTTTTGGGAGCAAAAACAGTTTTCAGTCCTATAAAACAGAGGTAAAATGGAGGTTAACACAACACTGCACTTAGTTTAATGAAGAACAGACTGAAACGGCACATTGTGTCACTGCTCCAGATTCGTGTTGCTCACCCACCTTAAGCGTAGCTCTTTTAGAGAAAGACAAGGAGCAGAAGATAAAGGTGACAGCTAAAGATATACATTGGCGTGATAAAAAAGTTAAGTCGTCTTCTTCTAAGACACATTTCCTTTGGCACTGTGGCCCCGGCTGTGGAGCCAAGGCAGTCATTATGGGTGAAAAACTGTCCCGGTTCAGGGCCCTGACTTTATTGGAATTGCTCGTAAGTGTCACTACGTCACACTTGTCCCCTGGGGTGTATTACTCCATGGTGAAATAAGTGCTGGGTGATAAAAGAAAATGCTCTATAAGACGTATCGATGCCAGAGGGAGCCCGCAAATGCAGAAACGGCACTGCACAGCTGTACGGACAATATATTGGCAGAAATAAAATTGGCTTTGAGCAAGCTGGTGAAACACAGGTTTTCTGATCAGAGAATGTTTGAGCTTTATGAGCTTTGCAGCCTAAACCAAGAACTGAATAAGAGACAGTTCAATTAAATTAAAAAATACCAAATGATCTTAGGTTCAGTTCTGGTGCAGACTGAACACAGTACTGAAATACTCCAACAGGGTTTCCTGCGATATATTCATTGGTGCCACAAAATGGAATCAGTAGCGCAGAACTGACACACGAGTAATCTGAATACATCAGATTGCATTACAGTAATCTTAAAACATAAAGCGCAACCGGTCTGATTCTGTTAACAAATAAAGACTACACTTTTCATTTCACTGACTTCCGTTCATACAGTACATGCAAGCTCATTCGAATTGCATTGCATAAGTTCAAGTATGGTGAATTAAAAGAATGTAAACTTTCAATCAGCATTGCAGTAAATTGGAGTAGTCTGTATATTTTTGCACTTTGGATGTACTGAATTATATGTCAAATTATGTTTTTAAAAAAGACACTGCAGAGTAATACGTCTGCTGCAGTCTCTGTAAAAATTTTGCATGCTCAAAGTCTAGTGTGACCACGGTATTCCTCTAATGAGCCTGTTCTTGTAAGTAAAAAAAAATAAATAAATTAAGTGCATTTTGCTTAAAAAATGATCTGCCAGTGGGGGTAAAATACTCTTGTTTTTAGAATATTTTACTTATCCCTCTGGCAGATAATTTTACTTGTTTTAAGCAAAATGCACTTAATTTAGGGGGTTTTTTTATCCTGGAAACAAGACTAAATATCTTATGTCATTTGGCTTATCTAGTAAATGCATCTTTATTTAAGAAATTTTAGACATATGTTGACTAGAAACAAGACAAAAATACTGAGTAAGATAAGCATTTTTTGCAGTGCATATGACAAACGAGTTAATGCACATGAGCTTTTTCAGTAGGCTGTTTATAATAAATCAATTAAATATGTTACCACATGTTTTGTTTGTATAGTATTGTTTAAATTATTGGTAAGGCCAATTATTGCATTTAGTTTTTGCTGCATCCAAACATCTGTCTGAAAATACCTGTTTGAACAGATTTTGCAGTATTTATTTAAAATGTATTTATTATTGAAAGAATTGTTCATTATTTGTTGATGATACCTAATGCATTAGCTAATGTTAACAAATTGAACCTTATTGTAAAGTGCTAACATGAGAACTAATTCTAGTATCCTGCTTTTAAGGGGGATTCTGTATTGTATAATAGGAAGAGTCAGAATTTGTCCCATGAGTTTTGTGAACATGGAACTTTCTTGGCTGTAATAAAACAATGTTTGGAGTTTCTCCTCTGACAGGTTGAAGCAGACAAATGAGGAGATTCACAGCCCACCTGAAGCCCAGGAGAACGCCGCCCGAGCAGGCATGCCAGTGGAGGCCCCTGCTAATTATCAGGCCCCTCTTCATGACTGACATCTGCCTCCTACCCATTTATTAGGACATCACCAGCGGCTTGAAGAAAAAAAAACAAGGAGAAACCACACAACAAGGAGGGCTTCCACTATGCTCTGTAAGCACAACATTGTGACTGTAAAGGCTGTATCTGTTTTTATTTTACACAATTATTGATGTATTTTTAGTCCATGAATTCTGTTGTGGGTTTATGGTGTGATAACTAAGGTCCATCTGATGACGGATGCGGTCTGGTTTATGATGAGAGGCTTTCTAATGAGCAAGATTAATGCAGAAAGTAATTTATTCAGGGTCATAAGCTAACTGGTGCCAGTTTAACCCTTTCTCAAAGATATAGGAATTTCCCAAATGTACTTTCAGATTTGTTTGTATAATGAACTCTGTTAGAACAATCCGTTATTTTGCTATTTTAAGAAATACAAAACCTTAAAATGTTCTTGTTTTCTCTAACTCTTAGTAATAACAAAATATGAACTGAAATCCAAGTTCAGCTGCAATTATTCCAGCATGGTGCCTAAACAGGTGATTAATTCTCCATTTTCTGGCCTCCTCATGTGAGAAGTAATACTAATGTCGACTCTGGAGACTGTAGGCATGGTGATGGTTCATCTGTCGAGCGGCTGCCCTTTGGTGACCTTGTCTGTCTGAGGCATCTGCGGCTCAGTGGAGCGTTTCTTGGCCGTCTCATGCTCTATCAGTCCCAATGACGGAACACAGCACCCGACTGGACCCGCATGGCCATAAGGGGTACTGGAGTCAACCCGATCCGACAGCCTAGCTCACTCCTCTGGTCTAAGGGTCAACAATGGGGTCATTCAGCACCTAGTGTCACCCTGGGTAATGCTGGATGCACTCATGACATGAAGACTCCCTGGATGTCCTTTCGATTGCCATTGTACACAAGGACATGTTCAATCAAAAGGTAATGCAAAATGTTCTTTGAAAACCAAAAAAGTAGTGCATGCTATTTTTTAGTGCAAATTAAATAGCAGTACATGCTAATTGTTGCGCATTCTTGGAAGTATGCATTCTTGTAGTGCTTAAAAATATTGTGTTTGTTAAAGGAAAGCAAGCTATTTGTAGTGGCAACTAAATAGCAGTCCATGCTGGTATGCACTAAATAGCAGTGTAAGTACATTCTAAATAGTAGTGCATAATGGTTGTAGTGCAAACTAAATAGCGGTACATAATAATTGTTGTGCATTCTTGAAAGTAGAATATACAGTATGAGTTATATACATACTTGGCAGTAGTACACTAGTTGTAGTGATTACAAGTAATGTGTATTTGCAAAAGTAATGCAGGCTATTTGTGGCGCTAACAAAATAGTAGTCCATACTAGTACATACTAAATAGTAGTAGTGCATACTGGTTGTAGTCCATATTTGGGAATAGTACATTCTATACATACATACTAGAAAGTAGCACTCAATTGTATCCTTTGGAAACCAAAAAAGTAAAGCAATACATACTATTTGTGGCACAAACTAAATAGCAGTACATGCTAATTGTTGTGCATTCTTGAAAATAGAATTTACAGAACTAATTATATACTGTACATACTATGTAGTAGTACACTCGTTATAGTACTTAGAAGTAATTTATATTTGCTAAATAATGCAAGCTATTTGATGTGCCAACAAAATAGGAGGTGCATACTGGTTGTGGTCCATATTTGTAAATAGTTCTAGTTACATACATACTAGAAAGAGGCACTCTATACATACTTGATAGTAGTACACTCTAGTTTGAGTACTTAGAAGTAGTTTGTATTTGCTGAAGTAATGCAAGGTCTTTGTAGTGCCAACTAAATAGTCTATACTATTACATACTAATTAGTAGTACATTCTAGTGTTAAAACATTATAAACAGTAGTATATGATTGTAGCGCAAACTAAATAGCAGTAATTATTGTGCATTCTTGAAACTAGAATATATGGTACTATTTATATACATACTTGATAGTAGTACATAGTTGGAGTACTTAGAAGTAATGTGTATTTGCTAAATTAATCCGCTATTTGTAGAGACTAAATAGCAGTCCATACTAGTACATACTAAATATTAGAACATTCTAGTGTTAGTACATTCTAAATAGAAGTGCATACTGGTTGTAGTCCATATTTGGGAATAGTACACTCTAGTTACATACATACTAAAAAGTAGCACTCTACTTTTATCCTTTAAAACCTGTAGTACCCTTGAAAACCAAACTAAGTAGTGTATACTATTTGTAGTGCAAACTAAAT
Organism: Tor tambroides; assembly: GCA_021397915.2. Classification (NCBI taxonomy): domain Eukaryota; kingdom Metazoa; phylum Chordata; class Actinopteri; order Cypriniformes; family Cyprinidae; genus Tor; species Tor tambroides. The sequence goes on along the minus strand of JAFVLL020032692.1, from coordinate 112,988 downwards.
AACAGTACATGCTAATTGTTGTGCATTCTTCGAATGTACAGTACTAGTTATTTACATACTTGGTAGTAGTACACTTATGCTAAGAAATAATGTGTATTTGGTGAAATAATTAATGCAAGCATAATGCAGTGCATTCTAGTGTTCAATTCAATTCAGAAATTCAGTTCAGTTTATAAAGCACATTTAAAATTAACCTTAGTTGGCCAAAGTGGTGTACAAGAAGTGGAGAGAGAAAAATAAAAGCAAGTAAACACACATACATTACACAGATTTAAAAGCACAAGAAAAAAGATGCGTTTTTAACATGGATTTGAATTCGGCTAACGTAGGAGCAGTTCTGACAGGTAATGTCAGGCTGTTCCACAGCTTAGGGCCAGCTACTGCAAAGGCTCGGTCTTCCCTGTGTTGCAGGTGAGATCGAGATTGCAGGCAAGAAAAGATTACCATTTTGGGATCTACAGTAAGTGATCAGAGAGATATTTTGAAGCTAAGTTGTTGAGAGCTGAATTTGTAGTCAATTCAATATTGGACTGGCAGCCAATGCCAAGAACGTAAGATTGGTGTGATATGATCTCATTTGCAGCTACCCATGAGTAGACAGGCAGCTGCATTTTGGACCATTTGATAATAAAAGTGGTACAACACCCCAGATTTACTCATAATTGATGCCTGAGGTAGCATATATAATGAAAATAATAATGGTACTAAAATCGATCCCTGGGGCACACCACATGTAAGTTGAGCCACCGAGGATGAATGGACACCTAAACTTATAGAAATAAACTTCTATTTGACAGAAAAGATATGAACCATTTCAAAACTGTACCTGAGATACCAATCGAGCATTCAAGCCGAGATAAAAGAATCCTGTGATCCACAAAGTCAAAAACTAAACTCAAATCTAACAGCACTAATGCCATGGTATCACCAGCGTCTGTGGTCATTAAAATAACATTGAAAACTTTTAAAAGAGCAGACTCGGTGCTCTGAAGGGTTTTATGAAGCGCTTTAGTGTTAGTACAATCTAAGTGTATTTGGAAATAGTACATTCTAGCTACATGCTAGAAAGTAGTAGTTGTATTTTTTGAAAACCAACTTAAAAACACAACAGTGTGCATTTGAAAATGAAGTGCACTCTAGCACAGACAAAATTGCAGTTGTACTAGTTGTAGTATAACTACGTATAAGTTTAGTATCATAGAGATACTATTATCTACATTTTATTGTATTTTTATATTTTCTGTTTTCATTTCTATTTGAAGTTTTAATAATTTTGTATTTGTCTTTTTTAATCTTTTTTAATGTCTATATAGTTTATAATACTTTTTAATTTAATTTCATTTTAATTTCTTATTTAATTTTAATTTAGTTTTATTTAGTTTTATTTTATTAAGTTTTTTATATTTGATTTATTTCAATTAACATTTATTTTATTTCAAGTAACACGATTATGGTTTTAGTTAACTCTAATAACCCTGTGTAATATATGCTAGTAGTAGACGACATACTAGTTATATACAACACATGGTACATATTAGTACATACTAGTTGCAATGCATGCTACTAGGAAGCAAGCACAAATGCTAAAGTGTGTATTCAAAATAGTGTATGCAGTACATGGATATTCTACTAAAGATGTGAATATATGTGCAGCTTCTCTGAAAGCTCCTAAATGGTTTGCAGTGCAGGGAACAGGGGTCCCTCAGCTCCTGCTGAAGACAGCTATCAGACACAACAGGGTGATGCTGCCTTCAGTTTCCATGGAAATCCAAGTTAGTAGACCACATGCAACAAGGTTCAGTGGCTCAAAAAATCTCAAATGAACTGATGTAACAATCTGCACACAATTAATTCTCACAATGCTTTGAACTGTTTGCTTTGTAAATGAATGCCTTCTATTTCAGTTCAGATCCCCCTAGTTTACTATATACTTTTCTAAATTACTATTCTTGAGGCATACAGCTGTGTTTTATGTCACTGTACATTTGCTAAGCTGAATCTTGGTTGCATACAGATGTTATTTTAATTGCTAATCATTGCAACTGTTATTTTTGACAGTGTTCAGCTGATGAGCTGCAGTGTAGATGCAGTGACTTCACTTTATATCTCCACAGCCAATTCATAAAGTAGCCATGCTTTCTTACAATATTCAGTATTTTGCCCAGTAAACATATATTCCATAATTTCTTTATTCTGCAGTAGGCAACTTATATTTGATGTCACAGCTCAGGATAGTTACTGGTAAAGGGCTTGGGATGAGACTGAGATAAATGGAAATGTTATACTGTAGATTTCTCCCCATAGACTTTGTTGTGCTCAGTGTACTGTTGTTCAAATGTGTCAAACTCTGACCCCTAGTGGTGGATTGTGATATAGGGGTTACTGTTTGGGAAGCTTAATATGAACACAAGAGGGATGATTCACTTTCACTGCTGTAGAATGTTATGTCATTTAAAGCACTTGGACTGAATGGTTTGTGATCTGTAACATGGCTGTGTGCTCTAAAAGACAAACCTTGAGACTATATTGATTTTGGTGACCATTTGTGTTTTTTGGTTTGTTTGTTTGATTTATTTATTTATTTTTGTTCACTTCATGTAATTTTTGTACAGTGTGGTCAGGCACTAATTAGAGTGACCAAATGTTATGGTGACCAGATTTTAGAAATGGAAATCAGAGACATTTCCCATTCAGTGGTCAAAATATCATTGAAATCCAATCTATCTATTAAAGAATTATATATTAAAAATGCACATTTGTATGTTTTTGTTAAATAATAATAATAATAACTGTTATTATTATTATTATTATTATTATTATTATTTAGTTTTAATTCATTATTATTAATTTAACTAATAATAATAACAATAATAATTATTATTCTTAATTACTATTATATTATAATTAATAATTCTTATGTTTGCAGAATGACCCTAACTAGTTTTAATGCAATTCACCAATAATTATGCTGTGAAAAATATAAAAAATAAACACTGCAAATAGCACACAGATTAAACCAGTATTACATCAATTATAAGAAATGACATTTCAAAAATATTACAAAATAAATATGAACACTTTTTTTTACAAAAAACTGTATTTAACAAATATTTTAGCATTGTTGTTTTAGCATTGTGTATTTTCACTAAATATACTGTAAAAATGATGTGATGAGTCATAGTAACATTTGTTTTTCAATTCTTTAACTCATCAAAGTAATTTAATTTCAGCATCATTTTTTAAGTTAGATTAAATTCAACTCAATTTTTTAAGTCAATTTAATATAATTGAAATTAAAGTTTAAATTACTTGTACAGCCAATTTTATTACAATTTAAGGTAGCAGGTGAACCGAAGTTTTTAAGTTGAAAGAGATGGACATTTTTTATAGTGTACAGTAATATAAAAACTTTAACTAACACTTTCAAACATGGATCTGTATTAGCCCTAATTAGGCTTATTATTTTGAATTTTAGCCTCATTTTCAGATTATGCTTTCTGCAAATGTAACTGTTGCCATGAAATGTGAAGCAAGCAAATTAGTATTGTTTTGAGTGTGACTTGTGCTAACGTCTGTCAACGAGCATTGCTTTGAGGGAAATAAGAGAGTTAAGATGTGTGTTGACTATTAAATATGTTTAGAGTAGTATAACCACATAGTTCTTTACAGTACTTCATTTACCATTGTCAAAATTTTCATTTTAGAAATCAAGTGACTTTATTGTCAGTCAACCTTTAGTGCTTGAGGTTTAACACTCCCACTGATAATAAAATGCCATGTGTTTGATGTGTATTTGCAGGTATCATAAGGGAAAAGTGAATTTTCTTTCATCTGATCCACATTTTTCTCAAAGCTACTCTCCACAGCAGCAGTGGATCAAGAGCAGATGTTTCTCTCAATAGCGCACATCCCTTTAGCATAATGATCAAGTGCAGCTCCAGCTAAATATTTGATAGTCGGGCCCAGTGCGTATACATGTGTGCATTTGATGTTTGTTTGGTCCTGTCACACTGGGGCTGTTTGAGGTCAGATAAACGCTGTTCCTGATTCCACAGGAGGGAAAACACAACCCCGGATGCTCCTCACGATAGGCCGGGAGATTGTTTGAAAAAGCCCCAGTTCAGATAAACACCCTGAATATGAGTTACCAAAAAAACAAAAAAGCATGTCAAAACACAGCAACAAGTTCTCACTTCTGTCTCCTATCAAGAAAAACATGTTCTCTCTGCCCCGGGAACGGGTGCTCTCATCCGTGTTAAACAGTCGACTCCCTCCTGAGAGCTGGGGTGAAGACAGAAACTGAGCGAGTATCCCGAAGGCTAACCGCTCGCTCGCGTCCCGCTGAGAGCAGCGATGCCATCCGCAACTGCCGCAGCTTTCTCTGATCACTCGAGCGGAATGCAATGGATCTCGCTAACCGTAACCCGTTTTTCAGCGGTGCTCCTGAGCTAAACGATACCGCTGGGTGGCATTTTCTTGGCCGAACGCTCTCCTCGGGTGTTTGATATATACATATAGACTCGCTGCTGCTGTTCGGGCGTTTCACCCACTACAGGCTGTTTAGGATTTTGCAAGTGATTTGTAATGACACGCATAAGAAGTGGATTCATCAAGACCTCCTGCATGCTGGGAGATCACTGACATTACAGATAGTAATATGTATTTGCTGAAATAATGCAAGATATTTGTAGTGCCAACTAAATAGGACTCCATACTAGTACATACTAAAAAGTAATACATTCTAGTTTCTAAATAGTTTGGTTGAGTGGTTGTAGTCAATATTTGACAATATTAGTCAATTAGTCAATATTTTGAAACAGTAGGTTACATTTTAGCTAGATACTATACATACTGGAAAGTATCAATTGTATCCTTTGAAAACCATGGTTGTAGTCAATATTTGTCAATATTAGTCAATATTTAGTCGAAATTTGGAAATAGTACAATTTAGCTACATATACATACTAGTATAAAAGTTGTATCCTTTGAAGACCAACTTAAAACAAAAATGCTGAATTTGAAAATGTAGTACACTGGCGCACACTAAATAGCAGTTATACTAGTTATTGAAAGGGTTTCATTTTTTATCATTCAGATATTACTATACTTTTTAATGATATTTTGAATTAGTTTTTATTTTTAGATTTTTTTCATTTTAAATTTAATGCTGTAGAAATTTGGTTGTGTTTTTGTCATTTTTTTAATATTTTTATATAGTTTTTTAATCAATTTTCATTTTAGTTTTAGTCATTTTTAGAACTGATTTTTTAACCTTTCAGATACTATTATAGTTTTTATTGATATTTTGAATTAGTTTTTATATTTAGATTTTGTTTTTGTTTTAAATTTAAAGTTTTAGTAATTTTGTTTTGTTTTTGCCATTTTTATATTTCTATATAATTTTTGTTGTTTTATTTTTGTTTTAGTCATTTTTTTATTTTCGTTTCAGTATATCAAGTTAAACTAAGTGAAAATGAGAAATGTTTGGCAACCAACTGAAATAAAATAAGTTACGATTTTATATCAGTGCCAGTGTTGTTTTAGTATCATTCAGATACTATTATAATTTTGAATTAATATTTGTTTGTATTTTTTTATGTTTGTGTAATTTTTATTTTTATTTCGGTTTTAGGTTTGTAATTACAGTATGTTGTGTGTTTTTGTCATGTTTTAAAACGTGTCCATTTAGTTTTTTATTAATTTTCAGTTTTAGTAATTTTGGTATTTCACAAACTAAATGGAAAATGAGAAATATTGCCTCAGAAAATAGCTGAAATAAATTACTTTCAGTTAATGTTTATTTTATTTCAAGTAATGATTTTTATGGTTTTAGTTATAGTTTTAGTTAACTGTACTGTATAGTACCGTTTTCACTTACAGTAGCAATTACTAGCAAATTTCACAAATAATTGAAAAGAAACCGCAAGTAACACGGTGAGTTAAATGTGAAATATTATTTTCCTCTAAAATGCACTCCAGTAATCTTTATTTTACTTGCAACTTTGAAAAAAACCCTCTTTTTATACTGTACAGATACTGCTGGGTGGCATTTCCTTGGCTGAAGACCAACCTCTGGTGTTTAATATGCAAGCCTATGGACTCGCTGCTGCTGTTCGGGTGTTTCACCCGCTATGATTTACAGCCTGTTCAGGATTTTGCAAGTGATTTGTAACGGCACACGCGTTAGAAGTGGATTTATCTAGACCTCCTGCATGCTGACATTTTGGAGCATGAAAACCCTCCCGTCCCATCCACGTCTAAACCCACTCGCTTACAAATGATTAGCGACTTCATTACCCATGAGCCACTCCGTCACTCTGGATAGGCCTGTTTTGGGCAAGTGGATGCCGGCGGTGATGGACGGGGAGTGACGTCAGCCTTGTTGCTAATGGGGTGGGCATTTGAGAGCAATTTTCCCGATCTGCATAGGGTCGCTGGGGAATCGCTTAATGGGAAATCGTTATGCAAATCCAATGTAATTAAAACGGGAACCACATGACTCAGAACCTTGTGTGTGTGTGTTTCGTGGGTGTTAATTTACATCATTAAGCAGGCAAATTAGCAGTAGCCGGAATGAGCAGCTGATTATTTTAGGTTCATGTCTGATAATGTGTTGGTGGGGTAAAAAAGGGCCATAACAATTCCAGGACGTTCAAGCTGAACATTATTCGTGAAATATACTTGGCAGCGAAAGGGCCCTTATTTTGGAGTCACTTAAAAGGGAATTATTTCATGCATTAATGATAGTTTGGATGGGTTATTATGCTGTTGGTTAAGAAGCCGCGCACGAAATTATCATAATGAGGGGGGCAATCCCAGAGTGGGCTTGTATTGACATTATTACCCAAACCAAGAGTAAGAAATCACTTTAATGCACCATAATAACATTTCTTGGAGCACAATATTGTTTCTGCTGCAAATCCGTTCATTGCTGAGGTTTTCTGTTGTTTTGTAAATGAAAAACACGACGGCTCTTGTGTTCATCCAGGAACATGCATATAAGAGCTGATAAATTAATGTAAACAGATCTCGGGTTTGTATATTCTCATAGGAAAGAAACATCACAAATGAGATCTTCTAATTGTTTCTTCTTGACAGCAGTGAGATTGAGAGCAAATGTACTTTCGTTCAAGTCCAATGCTTTTGTTTTCTTGAGGAAAGTTAGTTATTTCGCATTTGTCTCCTCTAAAGTTCCAGACGAGATCTTAATGATGTTTGCCGGATTTGCATATTTATGACAGAACTATCAAATGCTCACCAAGGCTGTATTTATTTGATTAAAAAAATGCAGTAAAACAGCGATATTGTGAAATATTATTGCAATTTAAAAATAGCGGTTTTCTATTTTAATATGTTTTAAAATGCAATTTATTGCTGTGATGCAAAGTTGAATTTTCAGCATCATTGCTCCATTATTCAGTGTCACATGATCCTTCAGAAATAGAAATATTTTTGTGAAAACCATTATGCGTTTTATTCAGGATTCTTGAATAGTTCAAAATAGTTAAAGAGCAGCATTTCTTTGAAATAGAAATGATTTATAACAGTTTGTTAATGTATTCACTTTCAGTTTTGATCAGTTTAATGCATCCCTGCTGAATAAAAGCATTAATTTATTTCAAAAAAGAAAAAAAATCTTACTGACCCGAAACGGTAATGTATATGAAACACACATGAGAACTCAATATAGGTCTTTTGGGGCTGTAACACAGAATCCTACAGTGTCTGTTTGGCAACCAAGCTAATTTTGCAAATCTTAACTCAAAAATTGACTCAGCCTCTGAGTCATACAGTTTTCCTCTGGGTTTGTTTAGATAGAAGATCATCCAATATAAAACAGTAGAACTGACTGTAAATGTGTGCATTTCTAGCAAGAACTCAGAACAGAATACCGCCTAGAAATTCCATAGCAAACACCCAGAAGATCATAGCAACCATCCAGACCACTATAACAACCACCCAGCTGCTGCTGTACAACTACAACCTAACTACCTGTCTAGCAATTCTGTAGCAACCACTAAGGTCCTGTTTACACCTGGTTTTAAAATGTGTTTTTGTCGATCTGAAATGCATTTTAACTCTTTCCACAGAATTTTCCAGCTTTCTGTGTTTTCACTGTTATATGGTAGGAGGCGCTGTCACAGATCTTCTGAAAAAGTATTGAATCCCTGGATTACAACATGGCAAAGAAGAAGCAGAAATAAGCATGAAATAACGCAATCATTTTTGCGAGCTTTGGTGGTGTTAGTGGATGTGATCGACTCCATCTATGTTTGATCTCTGTTCTGAATCTGATCCAGATGTAGATGTAATTTTCTCAGATTTTTGTTCAAAATGCTGCTTTTTTATGAAACTTACCCACATTCCAGTGTTGATAAAAATATGTTTTTGTTGATACAATAAAATGTTTTGTTGTTGTTGTTTAGAGACTCTCTGTTCTTTCATTTGACATATTGCATGTTCAGATATTCATACAACAAAATATTCTTGGGGCCATGAAAATATAGTGAATATGATCAAAAATGTTGACAGTGGCTGGCAACTTTAAAAAAAAAAAAAAAAACACTGGCCGAGAAAGAGTTAAAGGAACACTCCACTTTTTTTGAAAATAGGCTCATTTTACAACTCCCCTAGAGTTAAACAGTTGAGTTTTACCGTTTTCAAATCCATTCAGCCGATCTCCGGGTCTGGCGACAGCACTTTTAGCTGCAGCTTAGCATAGATCATTGAATCAGATTAGACCATTGGCATTTGGTCATCAAAAATGACCAAAGATTTTCGATAATTTTCCTATTTAAAGCTTAACTCTTCTGTAGTTACATCGTGTACTAAGACCGACCGAAAATGAAAAGTTGCGATTTTCTAGGCCGATATGGCTAGGAACTATACTCTCATTCCAGCGTAATAATCAAGCGTCTGAACTACTTGGACTACTTTTAGCGCCTGAAAGTAGTCCCCAGCTATATCATAACTAGTTACCTTGCTGGGGACTACTTTCAGGCACTGCATAATATCATTGCGCCTGCTGCACCCATGGTACTGCAGCAAAGTTCCTTGATTATTACGCCGGAATGAGAGTATAGTTCCTAGCCATACCAGCCTAGAAAATTGCAACTTTTCATTTTCTGTCAGTCTTAGTACAAGATGTAACTACAGAAGAGTCAAGTTTTAAATAGGAAAATTATCGAAACTCTTTGGTCATTTTTAAGCGAGATGCTAATGGTCTAATCTGATTCAACGATCTATGCTAAGCTAAGCTAAAAGTGCTGTCGCCAGACCCGGAGATCGGCTGAATGGATTCAAAAACGGTAAAACTCAACTGTTTAACTCTTGGGGAGTTGTAAAATGAGCCTATTTTCAAAAAAGTGGAGTGTTCCTTTAAAACCAGGTGTAAACAAGGCCTCAGAACACTTCAAACTACATCAGGCCAAACTAACCTTGAATGCCCACCCAAGGCTTTGACAAGCCAACATTCAAACTTTGTCTTGACACGTTCTTGTTTTCTGGATTATGAGCTCGATTCTTGTACTGTTTGAACCCTCAATCTTTCAGTTACCAGCTTAGGTCATTAACCGGTATTATCCTCGAGAGTTTGAGGGCTGGGGTCGTTTTATCAGCGATGACAGTGAAGAGCGTGATAGCGCTGAGTGAAAACCAGTCCTCCTAAAAATAAACGCCATCAGAGGCGCGTGCTGCAGCGCACATGTATTCACTACACCGCAGTGCAGACAAAAGCGCATGAGCGATGCGTCATGGGACGCTTGTGTTCGCTCCATCTCTCAGTGCCTGTCGACAGCTGCTGCTTTCATACTCCAGATTCCACCAAAGGTGTATGTCCTTCCACCGTCCCCTCTTTATGTACGCAAAAGCCAAACCAGGTTTGCCACATAGTCCTTCACTGAACCATAAAACCCTTTTCAATGCATTACGGGGTCATGCGGTTATCGATCTGAGGCTTTTAGACCAAAAGTTGCCCTCTTGGCCCCGATATGGAGATAAATGTTCTCGCCGTGCCTCTTTCTCTCTGTTTTTATGACTTAAATGCTGTGATCCATTTTCACATTCTTCCCAGCAGTCTCGAGGTGATATTCACCTGTAATTAATGCTGCGCTCGACTGAATACTAGGACTCTCGTTTGAAATTCAGGCCTCCGAGCATTGGTGAATTATAGCGTGAGACCATAAAATGCTCAATTAAACAATTATGTGCATTTATATCTGACTGTAGGACACCCAGAGCCTTTGTTGTCTTTGGGGTGGCCGTGGGAATCTTAATCACCGGAATATATGAATTCTAATGGGAATTTGTGCTAGATCAGCCATTAATGTGGTGTTTGTCCAATTCCAGAACAATGGTGTGCCAAAAGCTGGCATTCATGGGAGGTGCTGTGAGTTATTTTGGTTGGCCATTCACATGTGAGAGGTGAGGCACAGATCAATCTTTGAAAATCACACTACGCCGTCTCTCTCTGTACCATCACTCCTCTTTTCACGCTCCTAGTCTGCTCTTCAAAGGTAAGAGCCTTGTATCGATGCTTTTTTTATCATGTCTAACAGTCTGCCGTGGAAATCAAAGGTCCACTTCAGAGGTCTTTTAAGTTAGAGAGCAGAGAGCGGTTGAAGAGTCTTTTGATTTGAGCAAATGGAAGGGTTGTTCACTTCCTTTGCTTGAGTTTTTGTTTATTTTTGCATGTTTTCGGGCTTGATTAATGACACTAGGACATCCAGACTAATAGTGTGGGATATTGTGAGGTGAATGACAGGGCATGACTGGAACGACATTCTGGATGGACTTGGTTGGTTGTAACTGTATATTGTGTGAGATGCTGCCAGTGTATCGGCTCATCTGTCTGTCCGAGATGACCAGGTGTTGTGGCTTTACACCATCATAAACATGCTTATTTACTTATTTATTGTTAGGCAAAATGTAAATGTATTTATGCATTTATTTATATAAAAAATTATGCAAAATACATTGTCAGAGATGTATAAATTAAAACATGATGGTATTATTCAATTTATTTAATAAATCATTTTTAAATGTGTTTATTTATTTATGTACTTGAAAATGTATTTATTTATTTTTTATTTATTTATTTATTTAATGTACCTAAAATGTATTTATTTAAAAATGGATATAATTTATTTTAATGCATATATTGTCAAGGGTGCCTATATAAAAAGTTAAACTAGTTAATTATGACTTATTATGAATTCTAAATTCTAAATTAAATGATACATTATTAATTAAAATTACAACAAAAAAATATAAATATATAAAAAAAATAGTTTTGCTAATTACACTTATTTACTTAATTGAGTGGTCATTAAATAAATAAATAAATAAAGTTTAAAAAAATTATTGTTAGGCAAAATGTAAATGTACATATTCAGCAAATTATTTAAAAATGTATTTGTTTATTTATTTTCCAGTTATTTAATTTATTTTAATGCAAGATATATTGTCAGGGCTTTCTAAATAAAAAGTGAAGGTAGTAAAATTAAATCTGTGGTGACTGCTGAGACTGATCATAGTGGTGGCTAATTACATTTCACATTGGAATGGACTTTGTTTGAAATTAATTTTAAGGACAATTAACAGGAGCATAATTTGAATTGTAAACTAAAGTATTGTAGGAGGAAAAATTTAAGTCAGGGCAAACTGCAAAATTTCCAATTTTTAGTTCAAAATAAAATTCTAAGGAGTAAAAATATGACTTTTTTCCCCTTGGAAATGCAACACTAAAGTACTGTTCACTCCTGTGTATTGTCATACATAAGTCCTGAAGAATGTCAGACATGAATGTCAGGTCAATGGCTCGACTGTTTCTTGCCAAAGTCATGCCAGTTATATCAAGGACGCTAACATTAGCAGGACCAAAGCCAACAAGCTGTTGAGTGTTTGTCATTTACAGCCAATATTGCCCTCAGATTATATATTTTAGATGACATATTTCACTTTGATAGTGAAATCCAGATTCGCTGGCTGCTTCTTTGTTGTCTTGCATCTGATTCATTCCATGCACTTTGTAAGTTGCACCAGATTTATCCTCACTAGATGACAGTTTTCAGACATTGTGGCATCAGTATCTCTCATCACAGGGTTGAATTCACACTAAAACACAGTCTACACTTCCTATCCACATGCTTTCTGCCTCTAAATTCATCTCTCAGCACCATTTTCCCAGAGGAACCCCATTAACCCCTGCTCACAGCGTTCAGTGAGACCGTCAAGGTCACTGTTTTCTCCACGGGGCCAAAATGTCGAGACCTCGATCTCTTTGAACCGCAAGCCGTAATGAATGTATCTTTGAAGACGCTGAGAAAAACGGCTGATGCACACAGAGAGATGGTTTGTTATATTGGCGGAGTAAAGGTCACGGTTCTTCCGTGTTTGAGTCGCGGCGATGACCGGTATTAAAGCCAAACCCAATGTCCGGTACAGTGCCGTGAACCGCCTGCATACTGGAATTGCATTAGTGGATCTGTAGCTTTTGATGTTAAAGGACAGCAGGTTTGTTTAATGCATTTAAACACACTTTTTTAGGAGCAACCCTCAACTGTGGCGTCACTCTTAATCCGCGACAGTTGTTTGGCATTTGACTAGTGATGCCTGACGTGTGCAGATATGAATGATGAAGTGCTAAATAGTGACCACAATTATTTTGGCTCTCTTTTAGGTCACATAGTGTATTGCAGTCATGTCTGAAGGGTGAGTGTTATCTTTATTAGACTACTGACCCTGTCAATGTCATACTCATCCAAAACGGCTTATTTACACCAGGGTATGATTATAAACTGTGAGTCATTATGGTTATTATAGTTAACTAAAACCAAATGGAAAACTGAAAAAATAAAACCACAAAAAATTGTTACTTGTAATTTACTTGTAACTTATTTACAGTATCTCACAGAAGTGAGTACACTCCTCACATTTTTGTAAATATTTTATATCTTTTCATGTGACAACACTGAAGAAATGACACTTTGCTACAATGTGAAGTAGTGAGTGTACAGCTTGTATAACAGTGTAAATTTGCTGTACCCTCAAAATAACTCAACACACAGCCATTAATGTCTAAACCGCTGGCCAGAAAAGTGAGTACACCCCTAAGTGAAAATGTCCAAATTGGGCCCAAAGGGTCAATATTAGTGGCCGCCATTATTTTCCAGCACTGCCTTAACCCTCTTGGGCATGGAGTTCACCAGAGCTTCACAGGTTGCCACTGGAGTCCTCTTCCACTCCTCCATGACGACATCACGGAGCTGGTGGATGTTAGAGACCTTGCGCTCCTCCACCTTCCGTTTGAGGATGCCCCACAGATGCTCAATAGGGTTTAGTCCATCACCTTTACCCTCAGCTTCTTTAGCAAGGCAGTGGTCATCTTGGAGGTGTGTTTGGGGTCGTTATCATGTTGGAATACTGCCCTGCGGCCCAGTCTCTGCTTCAGTATGTCACAGTACATGTTGGCATTCATGGTTCCCTCAATGAACTGTAGCTCCCCAGTGCCGGCAGCACTCATGCAGCCCCAGACCATGACACTACCACCACCATGCTTGACTGTAGGCAAGACGCACTTGTCTTTGTACTCCTCACCTGGTTGCCACCACACACGCTTGACACCATCTGAACCAAATAAGTTTATCTTGGTCTCATCAGACCACAGGACATGATTCCAGTATTCCATGTCCTTAATCTGCTTGTCTTCAGCAAACTGTTTGCGGGCTTTCTTGTGCATCATCTTTAGAAGAGGCTTCCTTCTTGGACGACAACCATGCAGACCAATTTGATGCAGTGTGCGGCGTATGGTCTGAGCACTGACAGGCTGACCCCCCACCCCTTCAACCTCTGCAGCAATGCTGGCAGCACTCATACGTCTATTTCCCAAACACAAACACTGGATATGACGCTGAGCATGTGCACTCAACTTCTTTGGTCGACCACGGCAAGGCGTGTTCTGAGTGGAACCTGTCCTGTTAAACCGCTGCATGGTCTTGGCCACCGTGTTGCAGCTCAGTTTCAGGGTCTTGGCAATCTTCTTATAGCCTACGCCATCTTTATGTAGAGCAACAATTCTTTTTTTCAGATCCTCAGAGAGTTCTTTGCCATGAGGTGCCATGTTGAACTTCCAGTGACCAGTATGAGAGAGTGAGAGCGATAACACCAAATTTAACACACCTGCTCCCCATTCACACCTGAGACCTTGTAACACTAATGAGTCACATGACACCGGGAGGGAGAATGGCTAATTGGGCCCAATTTGGACATTTTCACTTAGGGGTGTACTCACTTTTGTGGCCAGCGGTTTAGACATTAATGGCTGTGTGTTGAGTTATTTTGAGGGACAGCAAATTTACACTGTTATACAAGCTGTACACTCACTACTTTACATTGTAGCAAAGTGTCATTTCTTCAGTGTTGTCACATGAAAAGATATAAAATATTTACAAAAATGTGAGGGGTGTACTCACTTCTGTGAGATACTGTATGCAACATTTTTAGTTTTAATTTACTTTAACAGGATGTACTAAAATAACTAAAACTGAAATTTGAAAAAATAACAACTGCATAGAAAATAACTGACAGAACACAACAAAAATTACTATAATTTTAACTAGAATTAAAATGGAAAATATAAAACATAAAAATAAATATATTAAGTGAAGCAAAATATTAATATAAATTCAAATGGAGTTTCGAATGGAATAACCATGTGGGTTATTTTCTTGTCCCAGATTTGAAGTCTTTCCAGTTATAGACTTTCTAGTCTTTCTTAAATAATATCAATAGTACACATTTCTGAAATATTACAACCCTATTTATTTATTTACTTACTATGAAGTACTATTTGTTGCTTATGTAATTTCTAAAAAAATTAAATAAAAATAATAAATAATAATAATAATAATACACAGTCTTATGATCAACTATTAGTTGGTTCTTTGAAAATAATACTATGTACCCACTGACTACATTTGTCTCTTTTAAACTCATAAATAATATCAATAATACACATTTTTGAAATATTACAACCCTATTTATTTATTTACTTACTATGAAGTACTATTTGTTGCTTATGTAATTTCTAATAAATAAATAAAATTATCTATAAAATAATAAATAATCACCAAATTATGATTAATTATTAGTTGGTTCTTTGAAAATAATACTATATAGCTGCTGAACATTTAGAACACTGTAGCAACTACATAATATAGTCCTGGCAACATCTAGAGTTAATCTTAAGGAATACATTTTCTGTAAAATATATAAAATATTCTTTTGTTTGTTTGTTTTTTACATGCAATGACGTCTTTACAGACCGGTAAGTGTATTCTCACCACACTTGTCATGAGGGTTTTGTCTCACTTTGCTTCTAATTGTTTCCCTTTTAATAGTTTCCATGCTGATTAGCAACAATTGAAAGTAGCAGTGCACGTGGTGCCGTCCCTATACATTAAAGTCCAGTGAACGCTTGAATGGATGACCCTAATCCAGCTCTAAATGGTTTTTAGTTGCTCAGTAATTCTGTAAGGACACCGAACAGCATGTTAAAAACTAATCTGCACTGTACGTTTGCTCTGCTCTGCTTTAAACTACACTGAGCTACTGAGCCCTCAGTTTGGAGATTCTAACAGTAATCAGGTCAGGCAGTTAATGCATGCACCACGGCGCGTGTAGATTAGACCCACACGCAGGACTGTCTTAACAGAACTACAGACTATAATGAGCCCGGCTTAACTCTCACTCTTCTTGCAGAAAAAGGGCAAATCCAAATACTCAGCAACACGCAGACTTCTGCTGAAGGTGGGTCAGAAACAAAGCTCAACATTTACAGTATGATGATTGTGCGTGCGTGTGTGTGTGTGTGTGTGTGTGTGTGTCCTCTACAACCTATTACTTGGATGGACAACTGTGACTTAAAAATTGTACTCAGAACTGGTTTTATGTGTGTTTTTGTGCCTTCACCTGATTTGCATTAGTAATTTGCATTAGTGAATCAGGTGTAACACTGAAATCGTGTGCAAATGTTCAGCACTGTCAGTGGACACAAGTGAAGAATGATGTATTTTGTATTTACCTGACACCTCTCTCACCTTTTCCTCGGCTTACCCTCAGAGCAAACTGCTGAAAAAGGCAGAAAGCTTGCTGGTGAAAGAAAAAGAGCAGAAAGAAGTGGATAGAGAAAACACCCTGAGGGAGAGAGCACCGCCCCTCAATCTCTCAGGCCTGTCGGTCCAAGAACTGCAGGTGCAACACTTTACTGTGGCAGATATTTACATTGAGAACTGTTACTGCGGCCAGATGGCCACGTCCCAAAACATCTCTCAACATATCATAAGCTCTCGTGTTCACGGTGTTTGCAATAGTGATTTGAGTTGATGTATCATCATCGGTCTTTGCAGGAGCTTTGTAGAGATTTGCACCACAAGATTGACATTGTGGATGAAGCGCGGTATGACCTCAATATAAAGGTCACCAGAAATGATGCAGAGGTATGTAAATGAAAAATGAGGTATGAAAAAAATAATAAACCATTTCCTTTTACCAGATTTGAAATCTGTCTAGTTTTAGACTTTTTAGTCTTTCTTAAACTCATAAATAATATCAATAATACACATTTCTGAAGTATTACCTTTTATTTATTCTTTCTTGCTATGTTTTAGAAAAAAGTCTGTCACCATGGCTGCATTTATTTGATCAAAAATACAGTAAAAACAGCAATATTGTGAAATATTATTACAGTTTAAAAGAGCTGTTTTCTATTTGAATATATTATAAAATGTAATTTATTACTCTGATGCAAAGCTGAATTTTCAGCATCATTACTCCAGTCTTCAGTGTCACATGATCCTTCAGAAATCATTCTAATATGCTGATTTGCTTCTCAAGAAACTTTTCTTATGATCAGTTTTGAAAACATTTAAGATTTTGTGAAAAACATGATTTCTTTCACAATTCTTTGATGAATATAAAGCTCAAAAGAATAGCATTTCTTTGAAATAGAAATCTTTTGTAACTTTATAAATGTCTTTACTGTGACTTTTGGTCAATTTAATGTGCCCTTGCTGAATAAAACTATTCATTTCTTTCCAAAAAAATCTTATCCCAAACCTTTGAAAAGTACAATATTCCTCAGAAAATATAAAATATTTTTAAGTACTTTTCTTGATACAGCCACTTCAAAGATTTATTAACTAAAGCCTGATATATTTGTTGGGTTACCAGATTCTCTCATTAACCCAGAAGATCTATGAACTGAAAGGAAAAATGAAGCGGCCAAACTTGAGAAGGGTGAAGAAGTCGGCGGATGCCATGCTGGGATCGCTCTCAGACACCAGAGTCATGAAAGCTGACTTCAAAGCCAACCTCAAAACAGTTAAAAAGGAAGAAGAAAAGGTAACACTCCAGCTCACGCTATAACAAGTGTACTCGAGACACCAGGAGCCCGTCTGGCTGCTAGAACAGGCCGTGCTTTCAGCTCATTTGCTCAGATGTGCTGTGTCTGAAGAGACGGGTTATTTTCGAAATCAAGTGATTTCTTTAAAGGCCCGGTGGTGATGAAATGTTGGCATTTAAACCGCCCAGTCTGTCTGTCTGATGCGTGTTGCCACGGTCCGCCGCGGCCGTGCAACCATTTGAGTAGCTCTCATCTCTGTCTTTCTGTCTCACTGAAGCATTTTCTCTCCATCAGAAGGAAGAGGTCACAGACTGGAGGAAAAACGTGGAGGCGATGTCGGGCATGGAGGGCAGGAAGAAGCTTTTCGATGCCGGACAGTAGACGCTGGCGAGAAAAGAGGTTGCAAATGATAAAGGGGCATTGGGATACAAAGCTCATGCTGTTTGTTTGAATTTTAATCACCTTCAGCATTTTGTGGTAAATTATTCATTTATTCTGTCAACCAGCTATGGCTTCCATGCAACATTAAAGGAATAGTTGAGCCAAAATATTTTGAAAATTTACTCACCCTCAGGCCATCCAAGATGTAGTTTGTTTCTTTAGCAGAACAGATTTGGAGAAATGTAACATTCCATCACTTGCTCATCAACGGATCCTCTGCAGTGAATGGGTGCCGTCAGAACGAGAGTCCAGACAGCTGATAAAAACACCACAATAATCCACAAGTAATTCACACCACTCCAAGTTGTTTTAACTTTAAACCATCACTTATGGCCAAAATATGAGTGCATTATCCACAATAATGCTTCCTTCAGTGAAAAAAATCCATCTTCTGTTCTCCTCTCACATCAAAATCCACTAACATATTTGTTTGGAACTGATTTGAACTGGTTGCGCTCGTAAACAGTGCTTGATCTGTGCATATTTCTCTCCTGATTCATTGGAGAAAGCAATATTATGTATAGAGGTCTCACAAATGCACAGTTTTTACTTCACAAGCTGTTAAATAATGAACTCGACTGGTGTGAATTACTTGTGGATTATTGTGACGTTTTTATCAGCTGTTTGGACTCTCATTCTGACGGCACCCATTCACTGCAGAGGATCCACTGGTGAGCAAGCGATGTAATGCTAAATTCCTCCAAATCTGTTCCAATGAAGAAACAAACTCATCTACATCTTGGAAGGCCTGACAGTGAGTAAATTTTTGGGTGAACTATTCCTATAAACATTGATTTGCCATTCAAAAATTTGGGGTTGGTGCAATTTTTTAAATTGTTTTGAAAAGAAGTCTCTTATGCTCACTATTGCTGCATTTATTTGATCAAAAATACAGTAAAAACAGCCATAGTGTGAAACATTACAATTTAAAATAACTGTTGTCTATTTGAATATATTTTAAAATGATAAACGGGCATCTTGATACAAAGCTCATGTTGTTTATTTGAATCTGAATCACCTTGAACATTATTTTATGGTAAATTATTCATTTATTTTGTCAGCCAGCTGTGGCTTGCACGCGATATTAAATTGTGATTTGCTGCGATTAAAATGTGTGAGCGCCGTGCTGTCCGTAGAGAGGGATTAGATAATAGAGCAACCTCATATTCACATCATATCATATCAACTGTGTAAATATTTGCTTCGTATTCAGTGTTGATTGAAACCAATAAAGCTACTGTTTACCCTCGGGTGAAGAGCTTGATTATTTTATTACCTGTTTGAAGTTTACAAACAGAAAATAGTTTAATTTTTAATAAAAGTTTATTGAGTGAATTGGGACGTTGGAGTCCTTCATTAAAAGATCAAATATTTGATTAAAACATGCTGTAATGTCAATGCCACAGGAGCTGCATGACGAATTCCCAGTTTAAAGCAGTTTTAGCTGTTGACCTACAGATGGCGCTCTGCATTTATACTACATCGACTGAACTGGCATTAAATCAACACCAGGGGACGACAAAGTCCCAGATTTCTCAGCAGGCCTCAAATGGAGCCTTACATCAGCCGTAGAGTCACAAGAATACCATTGTATAAAAAGATACAAGTCAAGTGTTATAGTTTTTATGTGAAATAAAACATTTTTGTGCGTGGACAGATGTAGTGGTGCTTAGAGAAGGAAGTACAGGGAGGTGAAGGGAAGGAATTTGGGTGGCACTGTATCCTCTATTACCACACAGATGGCAAACCGGCACAGATATGCCATCAGTCATCGAGACCTGAGTCAGCAAATCCACTTCAGCACAGAAAAAGCTTTAAGGTAATAACAGCAGGGGAAAGTAAATCTGTGAATTCAGCTGAACTAGTCCAGTGAATCAATACCTGTGGATTCAGCTTTAGGATGTGTGTATGTGTTGTATATGTGGATATATGAGTAGTTAACATGAAGTATTACTTCACATAGAACTAATTTAAACATTTTTAAAATAATTATTTATTTTATAACAAATTTTATCACCTCACATTAATTGGAATATTTCCACCCTGAATTTTTTGCTTTGTATCAATTATTCGCTCAAAAACTTAAAAACATAAATTTCACAAATAATTATGAAGAAATGGCATGTAACACTGAATTAAACATGAAATTTTTAAGTTAAAATACTGCATTTTCTTGTAAAATGTACTTTAATAATTATTTAGTTTTATTTTTGTCTTTTTTTTTTTTACAAATTAAAAAAATCATTTTAAAGTGTATTTTTTATTTGTCAAATAATTTTTAAAAATGCACTTTCTCTTTTACATGCATTTATATTTTAACCTAATTAATTTTTTTTTTTATGTGTATAGATGTGTTGTGTGGCAAGTACCCATATGCTGCAAGTTTTCTATTTGTCCAGACACATAAAAAAGAAAAAAGCACCATCTAAATGTTTTTCAAGTGGATCAAAGTTATTTTGAAAACTTTGTGGATAATCTTAAAGCATGCAGTATCTTTTTACTATCCTATTAATGCAGGTTTCTCATTTTTATGATTAGCAGATGGATTTGGTTTAGATTGGATACAGATGCCGTCTCTTTGGCAATGTTAGACGCACATTGTTCTTCCTCCCTGGAAAACGACTTCCAAAGGTTCATTGTATCCTGCCGTACTCTTTTTGATGCCATGAAGGTTTAGGATCAATGTGAGAGAAGTTCAGAGATCAAGGAGAATTATCAGATTGTTCTGTAACGTCCTCAGTTCACCGAGTTGATAACCGAGATGCAGCATACTTCATCTTCTGTATATTAAAATCAACAGGTCATACCTTGTACAGTTCATTATTTATAGCAGAAAATGTAAAAATGTCTCACTTGGTAAGTTATTGCAGTTTAAATCTTCAGTGTCCACAATCACGAGGCCATTGGAGATGAACAGTCATGTGAAATCACATTCTGAAAGATATAAAGCAGAGCAGATATTAGCACCCTGGGGTTCACCTACAATTCTCTGTGATGTTAAACTCTCGATGCTTCAGATGTCCTGGTTAAATCAAGTTCATGTACTCCCATAGAGAGAGACAATCTTCAGATATTCCCTTTCTTAGAGCAAGTTGAGGCAAGCAGCTAATATTTTCAGGAACTGGTATTAATATCTGAGGTCATCTGAGGTCTTTCTCTGATGTTATAAACCAAAGCACATTAGAAAAGTAAACATCTGAGATCTTCAGGCAAATATAGTGCAGGTAAAGCCCTAAGATCAAAAGACCAAAAATGTCTGGCAACTTCTCCTGTGTAACCAAATTACAGGCAAAGCGATCGACATTTGACTGTTCTCAGTTTCCAATTCATGGGAAAATACTAGGAGATATTTTGCTCGCACTTTGAGGTGAATCACTTCTGTTTCACCTGAGTCATATATGTAGAACAAATAAATCCTCGTTTTCCTTCAATGCTTGATTTATTTGCCAAAGTTCAAGAATGCAATTTTCAGCCATTCTTTTTAATGCTGCCAAGACACACACACATACACACACACCGACCTCAGGTCTAATACTGCGGTCTGATTCTCACACGTTACACATTTTTGGTCAAAACATCCTTGAATGTACCTCAGCATTTTATTTTGGTTATCATATTTATTTATTGAGGTAATTAATAAATCAAAACCTCATCAAATAAATAAAAAGAAATACTTTGCAGTTACTTTTTTATTGATTAGGCTACATGATTATTGAATTATTATTTGGATTATTGAAGAGCCACAGAACTATTCTATTCAAATTAATGTAGGCTAAAGTCAATCTAAAACTTGTCAAATGTGATAAGTGTAATGTAATATATTACGTTACTAACTACTATTTTCATCAGGTTAACTGAGACTGGTGTTACTTTCTTGTCTCTCGTATCACGCCGCGCTCACTCTCGCAACTGGTGATATATTGAGTCTCTTAGTCTTACCTATTGCATTGAAACTACCTCAGAAAACTTTAGTATTAATATATTACTGTAAATAATATTCTTGGAGTTTCCTCTTGTTGCTAAAACCAGCTGTTCTTCTCACTGTATGAGCTATTTTTCTTCGCGGAAGCGTGAAGGTAAGCCACAGGTAAATAATTTAAAATCAAATCAGTATTTATTTAGTGAGTGTCCATTTAATAAGCCGGATAATATACAGCACCCTGTCTTTATCGCAAAATAAACCCCTTCAGGACGACGTGACCATTGTTTGGTCAAGGTTGCTGTCAAGTCTGTTTTCCCATTTCAGCTGAGGCATGCATAATAAAACGGGATATGTTCAGTTTTAAAGTAAGAAACATGGATTATATATTTATGATTTAACGTTATACATTAAATAATGAGAATGATATAATGCAGTAGTGTTCGTAGATTATTTATTATTAAAATTAAGGTTATTAAATCGTGTTACCAGAGGTTTAGACGAGTCTGGAACTGTACTCGGCGGGTGAAGAAGGCGGAGGTCGGATGGAGTGAATGGCTTCTAAAGGGAGGAGCTTCCCAAACTCAGAGTCCTGTTACTGAACGCTGGAGATTTTGGGAGTGAAGGAACAGCTCAAGTCATTTTCTCTTTGCAGGTTTCTTCGCACACCTAAAGGACGCACACTTCGTTCGCCTCACCGCGCAGGTGAGTTTTACCGTCACTGCCAGATGTTTGGATGCGAGTTTACTAACTTTACGCGCTTTTAACAAACTCTTCCTCCTTGCTTGATAAAACATTAACCGTTTGGCGTCAGTCTCACTGAAGTCTTTTGTTGAAAAGAGTGGCTTATATTGCATGCATTTTATAGTATGTTGAATTTTAGGCTATATGTTAGTTTGCACTTAGCTCTAAATCTTTGATTCAGCTTTGGGATACACAGGCTAAATATACTTGTGCATTGATGCATGTTGTTGTTTGAGAGTTAAACTGAATGTTTATTCAAGTCTCTTAATCCTATTTCTTGTCCCCTGTCTTTCCACACCCACCGTTTTGCATACTACTTTATCTTATTTATGAATCAGCCTGAATTTCTTTCCTACAAGCCAGAATCTCTAGAAAAGGGCCTGGGTTGGTTGACAGCTGCCAAAACTGTCTAAAAAAAGGCATTTTGATACTCTGTTGACCTGAATGGATTGGTAGCTTTTAGCTTTTTTGCATCTTTTTGAGGGATTCTGTAAGTAACCTCTCTAGTGTCCTTTAGCATCCTGTAGTCTACATAAATAGGGAGCTACTGTCCCATGCTTAGATTTAGGGATGCTGTAGCCCATTAAGATTCTCATTGGTATCGTCCAAAACGGATTTGGAGTTTTCTCTGGCTGCCCGCATCTCCACACTCTCTTCTCAAAATATTTGTGGCGTGGAATCACCGGCCATGAACATTCTTATATTGTTTAATTCATGTCTGTTGTGGGATTTGGGACGAAGCTGAGGGGGTGGGGGGTTTAGACTGGATTCTTTGGGAAATTTCTCTTCTGGGAACCATTGAGTGCTTGTTTAACTAAAGCGATGCATTTATGAAGCATCTTGATTGTTGCTGTTTGCATTTTGGCAGCCAACCCATAAATCCCGACCGACAAAGAATGCAAGCTCTGTACTTATTGCAAACTATTAAATTAATTTTATGGCCCCGTTTATTAACACAACCGCACAGGCCAGGCTTCTATGCCTACTGTAGGGCAACTGCGTATTCGGCTGATTCAGCTTATAATGTGTGTGCAGCTTAATACAGAATCTGTCAGATTGTGACTCTGGACCTCGTTTTATTGCTCTGACCTTTAGATGTACGAGTTAGAGCTTGAGGGTAGATCCTGAACGCAGAATGATGGAGTGATTTGCTGTCAGAATAGCAGCACGGACAGTGAAGCGTGGTGCTCACAACACTGCGGGCCAGTAATTGGCCATGAAACGGGATCTGATAACAGTGTGGTGTTTGGAAAATATGTGGGGAATGCCCTCGCCTTAAAAGGAACAGACTGAATGCGGTGACGGATGATTGGAATAGTCTCTGGAATGCACTGTTTTCCCCCATTTTGCACTTTTTCTCTGTTTTGGCTCCCTCTTTGTTGGGTTATGGGAACAGGCTGCCTGTAGGGGTCTAGAGGGTCTGTCTTACAACAGACCATCCAGAGCCACTCATGTAAATCATGATGAATAAAGTCACAATGACCTGAGAGAACTGAAATTCTTCCCTTGTCATAAACACTATCTACTGCCAAAAGGATGACACTGGCGTAATCCAAGGAGAAAGACAGTAGTGTTTTCCTCCATTTAGAAACCCAAGGACTTTGGTTGTTTCTCAATGGGGAAAAGATGACAAACGTGAGGTGCAAATGAAATGTGGTGTTTTAAGGCACATTAAACCATGCAAACATTTATAATGGGATACAATAAAGGCCAAAAAATGTAAATTCTGGGATCTTCCTTTTGTTTATAGACACCATTTGACTACTAGCCTAATGTTTGAGATTGTCTTTGTCACTTAGATACATTAAGCAACTGTTGTCATATAATGTCAAAAATACTGTCTTTTCTTCTTGAATTATGGTGGCGGGGGTTTTTTTGGCAGTAGGTGATTACAGTGTTTATGACAAGTGAGACTTAATTCTCCATTATTATTTTAATAATTTTTTTCTCACATTTTTTTCCCGGTAATGGGTATATGAGTAGTATGATATTATATGAGTAGTTATATGTATGATGGTAACAGTATCTATCATGTCTATAGTTATTTTACTGAGAAAAAAACAATGATTTTGTGTATTACACAGTCATGTAGTGCCAACAGAAGCTTTTGTAACACCGTCGTAACACTGTATGCTATCATTCAAAAGTTTGGGGTTGTTACATTTATATATATATATATATATATATATATATATATAAAAGCAATAATACTTTTATTCAGCTAGGATGTGTTAAATTGATCAAAAGTGATAGTAAAGACTTAAATAAATCCTGTTCTTTTTAACTTTTTATTCAAAGGATCCTGGAAAAGTATCACAGTTTCCAAAAAAATCTTAAGCAGCACATCTGTTTAATAAACACTGATAATAAATCATAATATTAGAATGATTTCTGAAGGATCATATGACACTGAAGACTGGAGTAATGGCTGATGAAAATTCAGCTTTGCATCACAGGAATAAGTTATATTTTAAAGTATAAAAATTTATAAAAACTGTTATTTTAAATTGTAATAATATTTTATAATATTACAGTTTTTTTCTGTATTTTTGATTTTAAAAAATGCAGCCTTGAGATCATTCATAACAAATGAATGAAATGAATAAGTCTAGCCTTACCTCTGAAACAGCTGCTTAACATTTATATAATAGAGTTTAACACTTAAGACTAAAACAGTAGTATAAATACGACTGGATGAATTCTTGTAAATATGGCAAGTTGTGATGTTGCTTGCCACCTGTAAGTAACTACAGTTACAGAATGTCTTCACCGGACATGAGTGGCATGTCACGTCAAATCTAAATCGCTCCCACTATAATCAATGGAGCTGTACGCTGGAGGCACCTGTCTGTAAAACAACATGCAGAGTAGATTATAGTTTTCTGTTTGGTGTCAGACTGCAGGTATAAAAAGTATAGCAGAATCTGCAGACACATTTCTGCTGTCACATGGTTTACAGTCTCATACAGCCCGGCCCTATTTGGGCATTTGGACACTCTAGATTGATGTCCTTCTGCTTCTTATCTGGTTTAGTCTGCATTCATGGCCTTGTTTTATCAAGAGCAGAACATTTGCCAAAGCTCTATTTGGATCCCTCAAATGCATCAAAACATGTAATTATATTGAGTTCAGCTGACAATTTAATTTGCAAGTTTGCATTATAGAGGTTCTCATTAAATGTGCAAAACAACTTTCTAGATATGAAACTCCCATCACTGACTGTACTGACATCATTTTTGGTTATCCACAAAAAGATTTATGCACATGCGTCATGCATTCTTTTTCTATTTTTATTGCTCGTTCGTTCTTACACTTTGGAAATACAAATCAACCTCAAAGTCATTGTGTAAAGCAAAGCTGCAATACTGATTATTTTAGATGACTCCTGTGAAGTGTTCAAGTAACTTTTTGTTAGCGTGATTGACGTGCTGCAGAAACCTCAGGAGATGCAGCTCTCTAACCCTTCCCCCTTCATATGTTCAACTATTCCTCTGCTGCTTTGAATCTGATAGCCTGTAATTTTAAAGCACTGGATCCAGGAACCGCAGTTGTGTAACACTGCAGCGTTTCTGAGCGTTCTCAGAACCTCTGAGCTCCAAACCAACGGTGACGATCAGGAAACGCAGCGAAACGGGGGCATTCCTCGATTGTGAAGTCAGAGCCGTCTGAAACTTTAGCTCGTGTTTATTTAGGTCCCTGCAAATATGCAATAAGTGCCCCAGATGTTTTGTTAGTAATATATAAATCTGAAATTCCTCCCGCCTTTTACATTAAGTCCTTCTGCAGCAGGATTCCAGGGTTTTTTTTGCTGTAATTTGACTTTGTGGTCTGTTTGTTGTCCTTTATTGAGACGGCAGGTTTCAGTGGAAAAGTCTAATGGTGCCTGGCTTGGATTTTGAGGAGATCTTAAGTGCACTAGGCTTGCGCTCAGACCGCTGGTTTGTCAGGATTTTTCAGGGGTGATGAAGGCTAATGGATGTTTTTGCTTCTCCACTCTTCTGCATGGACAGAATTGGACTTAAGGGATAACGCTTCAGTTGGGAATAAAGATGACAACTAAGAAGCTGCAGTATTGGTTAACTGTCTAAATATGGCCAATTTTAGAATAAGGGAACATTTACAATTTTAGAGATATAATTGTTATTTTTGCTTGGCTGTAATGCAAAGAAAATTGCAGCCTGGCCATATAAAGCTGTGACTGTGTAAAGGACTAGTTCAACCAGAAATTAAAATTTTGCCATCCTTTACTCATCTTCATGTTGTTCCAAACCTCTGTAACTTACTTTCTTATGTGTAAGTCAGTGGGTTCCCAACAACATTGACTTTCATTGTATGGCCAAGAAAAATGAAGACATTTTTCAAAATTCAGAAGAAAGAAAAGCCATGCAGGTTTAGAACGACATGGGTGAGTTAAATGGTGACAGAATTCTCATTTTTAGGTGAACTTTCCATTTAAGACTAAGGAGAAGAGCCTGCTAACTGGTAGCATCATCAAGGGGCAATTCTGGTTATGCATTTGGTTTATTATTTTATCCAAAGTCATTTACATTGGATTAAAGTTGTGCATGTTATTAGTTCATACATTCCCTGGGAATCGAAACCCATGACCTTGGCATCTCTTTGAGCTACAGGAATGTTCATTCATTGGTCTGAATGAACATGCGAGTGGTAAGTGGCAATCAATTAATTCAATATTCATAACCAGTGCTGAGTGCTCCTCCACTTTTCATATCATTCGTACATCCCTGAATATATGCCATCCTTCAAAAACCATGTGATGTCAAGTTTTCAAAATGACCATAATAGTAACGTGTAGCCAATCTGAGTTTTTATTTTTTGCAGTGAGCTGATTCTCATCTGCAAAAACATGGACAGGAAATGTCTCGGCGAGCCCATTTTCCCTGTCCTCTGCCTCGGCCGACCACTAAACAAACAAAACTAATCAAGAGATGTCCAGCACATTCCATCAGAAATCACTCCGTGAGAGGGAAATGAAGAATTAGGGGACATATTTAGGGTCGGCCATGATGCAGAAGCGAAAGAACGCATGAAAATTGACGTTGACTCTAGCATGAGGTCATGTTGATATAGGTGCTTAGCAGAAGCCCGTGTTGCCAGTGCTCCCATAAAGGTGTTGAGGGAGAGCCAGCGAGCTTTGATTTGACGAATGCCGATTCTGCTGAGGTAAGGAGTGCTTTAGCGAGCTGCTAGTCAAACTCTCCTGACCTCCTGACCTAAGAAAGCAAGCACGCTTCTCTTTGCCGGCTCGCTTTGTGCTCTTTCAGCCTTACATGGTCAGATCGTACATGCATCCTTATCACGAGCCAAGCTGGGTCAAAGAAAAAGCCAATCTTGAGAGGTGATGTTACTGCTAGCATGATGAATTTGAGCGGTATTGAGTAACAGATGACCTACACGGGCTGCCAAAGACAAAAGCTGACTGATGATGTTGAAATCATTTTTTTTTTTTTTTTTTTTAAAACCCCAGAGCAAAATCCCCTCAATACCTCAGTGGTATGATTCGACGCTAGTCTTATTTCTCTGTCTGTTAATTCTTTAATAGACCTCAGTCTTTATGTGTGCGTCTGGTAATGGTAGCAGCGGTAATTGTTTAAGAGTGGCTTTATGGAGTGAACTCTTTCCTTCTAATCAGAAGCATATTTACGTACTAGCACACTCGCCTCAGAGGGATCCTCAGGAATGCGAGGCAGCGTCATGCGCGCACACTCGCCTCCTTTTTCTTTCCACTTCACATGTCATTGCGTTCTTCTGAGAGAGCCAATTAAAGCTGATTAAAGCCTGAGATCAAAGCCGCTGGCGTGGCTGTCACTCAGGATTCCTTTTTCGAATGTATATTTACCTGCGTGCGGTAAATGAAATGCATCCTGACTGCTTTACATAAGCAGAACTATACGTCACTTTGCAGTATTGCAGCTCGGTTTGTGTTTGTAAGTTGAGAAGCACTGTGGAATGAGTTAATTTCTTTATCGGCAGACAGCTGGCAGTGAGTCAGATGCAGAAACGCGCTCTCATGGTGAGAGTTTTTAATCAGCAACGCTCTGTGCGGAGACAAACTGGCATTCGAGAGACTCTTACCTCATAAGAAATGTGTTATTAATGATTACCCATTACAATCGCTCCTCATGCTATTAATAAACATCTCAGGTCTGGCTTTTTTAAAGCGGATTTTATTACCCTTCAGTTGGAGTCCACACTAGCGGAGACGCTTGCCTGCTGTACTTTGCAGGGCTAGTGATTCTAAGTGAGCAAAAAAGGCAGGGAATTTATTTGATACACATCCCAATAGTCAGTAAATGTATTCAGAATGGACCTAATGTGATTCAGAGGCGATAATCATAAAAAAATATACGTTGTATTTATAGTAAGTCATTTGCATTGGTTGTGTAATAGTAGCTCTGTTCCAAGACCTAGTAAACTACCTACCTAGATCTTAAGGCATCAAAAGCTGTTCCAAAAAGTTCGTAATGTCGTTAAGATGCCACATTTTGACCAAATTCAAAGGCAGCATTGCACATATCCTTTATAAGGAAGGCAATCCAAATCTGCATTGTGACTAGCTTTGTGAACAAATACATTTTCAGTTAATAACATAAATTACTGAATCTTCACCCAAGTGTTTGTGGGCTATGGATTTTTATGTTAGCTTTGCAGCATGCTACCATCAAACTCGATTGGAATCTGCTGTGTCCCAGTTCAGAATACTCTCTGTCCTGAATAATATTTGAAATTAGAATTAGTGTCTCAAATTGTATTATGTTGAAATGAGTATCCCAAAGGTACCTGGACAATCTGCTATTTCGGGTGGATATTTGGAAGTTTGCCCACAACCCATTGCGCTTTACTAGAGGATTCAGTTCAGAACTACAAACATGACATACAGTGCCGTTGCGCTATGGGCATCCTAATTTGGGCATATGGGCACCCCCCCCCTCCCACATTGCTTTCTATCAACTCTAAACTGTCCTATCATCATAAGGTCAAAAACGCCAAAAAATGGTAAGATATAAATTTGCAATTGTGAGTAATAACGTCAGAATTGTGAGATATAAATTGTGAGTTATAAAGTCCAGTTCTGAGGGGAATAAGAGACTGATACTGTATTTTCTCAGAATTGCGAGTTTATATATCACAATTCTGACTTAACTTGCAAATGCATGTTATAAAGTCAGAATTGCGAGATAAAAACTTTCTAAATTCTAAAAAAATATATGAGAATTGTGAGTTCATATCTCGCTATTGCAAGTTCTGAGGAAAAAAGTAAGAATTGTGAGAGAAAATGTCGGTTACCTTTTTAATTTTTTTTTGAGTGGTGGAAATAGGCTTCCATAGAGAACTTTGTATAAACGTTTGCAGATACGTTTGACCATACGTTCAACTTTTAAGCGCATCATTATGCAAAAGCATTAGAGAAGTCCTCTGCATGAAAGACTAGTGACTGGCAGATCATCGTGCTACTTCTTTTCTCTCCAGTACGGTAGGAAGAATTGTTAAGTAAGTAGCGCAAATTAAATGAACTGAATGTATGTATATGATATAAATATGTATATGTATAAAATGATTGACAGACCAGTTTATAGTGACAGAATATACAAAATATTTTTCTTATAATATCCATTTTTCATAGTCTGAACCTTTTTCCACTATAAAGAACCTTTTGTGCAATGAATAAGGTTCCATGGATGTTAAAGGTTCTTCATGAAACTGTCGATGCCAATAAAGGCCCTTTATTTGAAAATAATGCTTCTTTTAAGAACTGTTCAATAAAAGGTTCTTTGGCGAACCAAAAATGGTTCTTTATTGTCATTGCTGTAAAAAGAAAACCTCCAAGATGGCATGATGAAGCATTTCATTTAATATCAAAAATTGCTGACACAAAAATAGATCTTGTGTGCTGTTAGCTTAGCACCATGCTAATATAAAACGCAATTAGTCGCTTATAAGGTTCAGTTTCAGTTACTATGCTTAGGGCCCTATGAAATCCGTTTTATTTTTTCCCAAATTCCGTTTTATTTTTTTCTAAATTCATTTTTTTCCGTTTAAATTTTTCTGGATTACGTTTTTTTCCGTTTTAATTTTTCTGGACTACTTTTTAATGGTCAAATTAAATTTTGTTAATCAAAAAGCATGCCTAATTAAAATCATGAAACTTATACAATTTAACATTAATTTATTAAACGTGTAACAAAAATGACATGTTTAGGGCCGTATGAAATGTTTTAATTATGTTTTATTGTTACCAAATTCTGCGTTTTAGCATGTCTAATTATTTGAATGCATACAAACAATTTTTATTTATTCTTACAGTAGCCTTATGAAATGTTTTTTTCCCCCTCAGAAATTCTGTATTTAAATTTTACTGGTTATCAGATGAAGGCATAAAACATTGATTTAATTTATATTTTAATTAATGAAAATTAAACATTTAATTTTTTCCAAATAAAGGGGATTTACTATTAAAATATTTTGTGATTATTTCTTAGAAAAATAACGTTATATTATTTTTCAACAGTAGTAGTAGTAGTACTACTACTATTAGTGTTACGTACATTCTACTAAATAATAGTAATATAGCCTATTTCTGGCACAAATGTCTTTAATAAGTTAAACCGAACTTTTATTTTGACGGGTTGCCGTGAATACCTTTAAAGTTCTGTGTGTATATGATATGACGCTAGTTTTACTCAAATGAAATGGTAAAATGCTTGTAAAGTGACTCTCAGAGCGGTTTTTGAGATATTGTTCATGTATTTATGCCCTCATTGAGACGGCAGACGCTGAAATCACCGCGAGCGTCACGAGCGCTGTGTATGTAACTAGTAAACAAAACCGCGCTTCTGCTCTGTTCATACAGAGACACGCAGAACATGCAGAATTCATTTAAATCGACTTTTGCGGCTTAATATT
>JAFVLL020032692.1:46558-76558 GCA_021397915.2 Tor tambroides | reverse complement strand
GTGCCGTTACTTTGAAGGAATCTTATTTATTATACATCAAACAACAGCTCTATTTCACCAACGACAAAGTCAAACAAGATGCCATTCTTCTGTCTCATATGGATGTTATGCCATATGTATTTTAATGCATTTTTAATGTTGGGTTGTTTGTGTAACGTCTGTTTTTTGTTAAAATAAATATGCTGCCATTTTGTGCCATTGTGGTTATACTGTGTGAATCTTTTCTTTTTGTTTTGGTTTTTTATATTTTTGGGGGATTTTTGCCTGTATTCAGACAGGGTTTCTAGTTGCATCTTTAGTGATTTTTCAACTATTTACTGTCTTGTCCCAAAGAGGTGGATTTAGAGGTTTTTGCAAAAAAAGCACAAGTGGATTTAGCTGGTTTTGACGCAAAAGAAAATCTAACTTGTTAAAAACCAATGGATTGTCTAAAGTGACATTTTTGAAAAAAAGTTATTTTATTCACTAACTAATTACCTTATCATTACCTTTAAAATGAAACTACTGAACCTGATCATAAGAGCCTGATAAAAAATGCTCATTTAAAAGAAAAGAAGTCTGATGGATTTAGAGGGTTTTGCATCTGAACTCTTCATATATATATATATATATATATATATATACATACATTGATTTACAGGAGACAACCACTAAAATGTCATTTCGTTTAAAGGTGCTGTATGTAGGATTGACAGGTATTGCAGTCCAAATTCAAAATATTGGAGAGGGGTTTTTTTCACCCGGCCCCTCCTCTTCAGACTTGACGCACACGCAGGTTGCCAGATTAACAACACCAAGAGGAAAGAGCGCACATGACAATGAATGAAATGAAATACGCTGTGTTTTCAGCCAACTGGCAACCAAAAATACTGCCGAAATACAATTGGGTAAACTGGCAGTGGGCAGGTTATACAGACCAAAACAAAGACAGACATTCCGGCCCGGAATGCACATTTTCAAAGGAGAATAACTGACTGTAGCATTGTTTTTCAGATAAACATGTATGTCAGCTTAGCATGTTTCTTACATATTATGGTATTTTTATGCTTTAGTAGAGTCAAAAACTTACATACAGCACCTTTAACAATAGTTCATAGTCTATACCAAAAAATCCTTTCATATTTAGAACAAGAATCATTAGATGACATTAAAGCCTCAAAAACTAGCTAATTAATTGTAATTTTAAATCTTTACCAATCTTTGCCACTATCCTTCACACCACTAGGTTTTACCCGTTTGTCAGCAAAAATATAAATACAATAATTTTATTTTTTATATGTGGTTTGAAAAGTTGACATTTTATTTTCACAAGTTATTTGAAATATTAAAATAGACCCTTTACTTGCATTTAATATCCTTTCTACGTATGTAAAATGACTTTAAAAGAACAGCAAAATGGGACTTTAAAATGGGAACTTTAATGGTTTATAGCTTCTGTGGAGGGCAAGATTATCAATAAATAACAAATTAAATTTGGGCTTGTTCATGCAACAAAGTTATCATAAGACTTGCAATGCAATGCACAGGTTGTATGAACTGCTTTTATTATCATTTTTATGTTTTGTTTTGTTTGTTTTTTGCAGTTTTATCTTGACAGATCCAGACCCCATTTCACTTACATGGAAAAGAGCAGCCAGTTTCCTCAGAAATTCTCCTTTTGTGTTCCAGGGAAGAAAGTCAAAAGGGATTTGAATGATATGAGGATGAGATAATTTTCCTTGCAACATTTATCGGTTGTCAACATATGATGTAGCGAATGTACACGATCACTTTTATAGAACAGTATCTCGCATGACATCACACTGAGCTCATCAGATCCAAACCTGGACGAATGAAGGCTTAAACACTTAAGCGCTGGCAGGCGCCTTCTCGCATGCTTTGGTGATCTGAACAGGTCGTGAAAAACGTTACGTTTCATGATAAGGATGCTAAATGCGTTTGGCTTCATTTCTTCTGCATCACACGCAGCGTAGACCGTGAAGCACTCATCAAAAGCTCGCTGAGATACGTTCTGCTTCGAGGCGTTTTCTGTCACGGCCATCTCCGTGGCTGGATATTTGGACAAGAATCTTTTTTTTCCACTCTGGTCTCTCGCACTTATGTAAGAAGAGACGTAGCTCAAAGCTAAAACCGCTCAGTCTTGGACAAAAATGCTGGGAGGGAAAAGCTTTTTTCAGTTTTTTTCCTCAGCAAGCTGAGGATAGTGTAGAAGAGGGATTGAATGTGGTTTGGGACAGCTAGTATGCTAGGTATGTTTTGTTGTGTGATGCTACTCAGACGTCACGTAGCGCTATCCTTCGGAGTGCAGATAGAAGTCCCTTCACTCTCTCTCTGTGGTCAGCGAGTTTGAGTACGAGGCTCTATCTGTCTACACAGCATGTGAAACCCTTGGGTTTTTCTTTTTTTGTGCGTGTTGCTTACGGGAAAGAGAGCTTTTTTCCTACCATATTTGGTCATGTGGAGCCAAGCCAATAGGCAGCAGACGTTTGATGCCGTACAAGCATCTCAGTTTGGCCTTTTCCCTCTTGCTCTTTTTTCTTTTTTTGAGGAGCTTGCATGCCGACACTGGCTGATAGTGGTGCGATCTTTGGACGTGCATGAGAGGACCATTTAAAATCAGCATTTTAAAATGCATAACATGAAAGCGTCTCTGCACCTGAAATGCATTTCCAGAAGCACAGCTGCTGTTGTGCGGAAATAAATGGCCCTGGGTTTAATGAGTTAATGTCTATGAAAACTGCCCATTCAAAAGCGGAAACAAAAACATTTTTCCGACATCCTGAACCCATGTGCTTGTGTTTCTTGTGTTCAGTTCTTTGTGCTGGAAAGAAAAAGTGAACATTTAAAGGTGAATGATTTGGCAAACTAAATTATTTTACATATGTAAATATACATATATATTTTTTATGTACAATAATAAATTATTTGTATATATTAAATATGTAAATATACATATGTAATAATAAATTATTTAAATAATAAAACACTGTGTATTTATAATAAGTAGAAGTAAGAAATTATTATTTTAAACAATATAAGAATTTTAAAAGTTCTTTTTAATTTTTTTATTTAATTAGTTATATTATAAACAATAATAATAATAATAATACTTTATAAATAATATATATATATATATATATATATATATATAAATTATTATTATTATTATTAGGTGAATTTTAAAAGATTAATTTTTATTTTTTAGTTATTTATAGAAGTATGAAATGTATATTATTTATTATTATTATTATTATTATTATTATTATTAATCATTACTAGCGTCATTTTAAAATAGGAAATGCCATATATATTTGTAAATATGTTGCTTACCCAGCTGGTATACACTACCAGTCAAAAGTTTTTGAACAGTAAAATTTTTAATGTTTTTTAAAGAAGTCTCTTCTGCTCACCAAGCCTGCATTTATTTGATCCAAAGTACAGCAAAAACAAAAAAAAAATTAATATTTTTACCATTTAAAATAACCGCTTTCTATTTTGAACATATTTTAAAATGTAATTTATTCCTGTGATTTCATAGCTGAATTTTTAAGTAGTGTTTTTCAGACCGTACATCAAAGAGTATGTTGTTTACTTATTATAGCTATTGACATTTACTCTGTATCCCAGAGCCTGTAATTGCCTGGCATTGTGGGTAATTGAGCGGTTTAAGATGTATTTGGTGTTTGCGCAGGTAACTGTAGGCCAACAGGCCGAGAGTGATTCACAGGACATGCAGACGTGTCGGGGAATGCGATCCATTGTCTGGGAATGCAGGAATCTCCTTTTCCAACCTCAAGTGGAAATTCAATGACTGAGGCCTATTTTTGCCCATGCTTGAATTTTTGATCCCCTCCTTCCCATTTTTAAAACCTTAGAGATAATGTACAGTCAGAGAGTCATTATCGCAAAATAAACCCTGATGTGGTGATCAGGTTCCAGACACAAATCCAAGGTGCCTTGCATCACCCTGAAAGGGTTTATTTTGCAATAATAACTCGCTGACTGTACGTTTATCCTGCGTATCGCATGTACAATATTTTACCAGATGCTTTATCCAAAGCAATGTACTTTTCATTTAAGGTTAATAGACATTTTTTTATCAAGCTCATGCCTTTTCTTGGCAATCGAACCCATGACATTGCCGATGTTTGAGTGCAGTGGACACGCGTGCTTGCAGCATTAAGTGAAGGCAAAGCTTTTGCATTATCGACGCCAGTGTAGAAATATTCTGAGAGATTCATCATGAGCAACAAATTCAGTGTCCAAGCCTAGGTTAGGTAGGTAGCGTACCAACCAACTTTTCTTCTCTCTCCTCTTTTCTCAGTGACAGCCATGAAAAGCAGTTGCTGCTCTTCCTGCCAAAATCTCTATTGGATTTATAGCGGCACATCCTGCTCTTTTTCTCTCTCGGTCTCTGTCTCTCTTATTTACTCTCTCATTCCTTCTGTTGCTTCTTTAAGGCCCTAGAGTCATAAATGTGCTGATGCATCGGAGAGTCCAAACCAAGCTTTTGGTTACGTGGAACTGACCTTCAATAAGCCAAACATCGTCAAAGAGGTCAAACCAGCATTTGTGCATAATACAGCTCATTTTCCATTAAGATAACTATTGATATTGTTGATATTGCAGGACTAGAGCCCTTGTTTACAACTAGGGTTACATTTCAGAAAGATTTTGAAAAATATATGTGCTTGTGGTTGATTTTTCACTTAAAATCATAATTTCAGTGCAGCATTTTGAGGTTGCTTTTGCTCAACCCAAATTGTTTAAAAATTGGCAAATACAAAAATTGGTTGTGTACTGTAATTTGCCACTAGTTAAGACTTACATTTGTAAGCATGCATTTAAGGGATATTTTGTATTGTGACTAACTTGTAATCTAAGTTTTGTGGTTAATTGTTGTTTGAAAATGCTGTTGAATGTATATAAAAATTATATGTAATTTAGGGCTGGGCGATATATCTCATGCGATATGCATGCGCAT
The DNA here is from genome assembly GCA_021397915.2 of Tor tambroides. Taxonomy (NCBI): domain Eukaryota; kingdom Metazoa; phylum Chordata; class Actinopteri; order Cypriniformes; family Cyprinidae; genus Tor; species Tor tambroides. The sequence continues at coordinate 71,574 of JAFVLL020032692.1, read as the reverse complement.
CTCGTCAGTAAAGCCGGTTCCTTGATTAGCGGTAAATCTCCATCACCTGTTTTCAAATGGAGCGGCGTTTAATACACGGAGCCGTAGATCACTGACAAGCTACGCAATATCGCGTTCATTATCGCAGATGAATCGCCTTCGATAATGAACGCGATATTGCGTAGCTTGTCAGTGAACTACGGCTCCGTGTATTAAATGCCGCTCCATTTGAAAACAGGTGATGGAGATTTACCGCTAATCAAGGAGCCGGCTTTACTGACGAGATGCGCATGCATATCGCATGAGATATATCGCCCAGCCCTAAATGTAATTATAAGAGCCCCTCAACCTGACTTCTTTTGTCTAGCTTTAATTAGGGAGGCCGTACCTCTTAAATCCCACATAATTTGCTCTCTATGTCCAATCTGGGTTTGATTTATAAATAAATTTAGCATTATTTCAAAAAGGTTTCTCTATGAACTGTCAACAGCTAAAGGCAAACAAACTTATGTATCAAATATTAATGATAATGCTTAATGATATTCAGTATAATAGTAAAAAAAAAGATTTTTTTGGTTTGCTGTTGATGACGTGAAAACAAAAAGTCTAGAAACTGCACCAGACCGTCTTTTTTTCCCTCTAAAATCTCTGAAGCACAGCATGTCGTCTGACCTTCAGCACATAAACACAACTGTGTTAATGGGGATTGTTGGCCCGTCACATAGTGTTGTAATATTGTACATGAACCAGACCTGGTGCTGGACTGCTGCCATTGCTGTCCTGACACTGTCCTGAGATCTGCGGTTGTGTGCCGCCCAATCAATCAGCTGGCTTTATGGGACAACTCCGGCTGGCCTCCAGTCACTTTTATTGGTGCTCTCAATTTCCTGCGCATCTCGCTGAGCACACGCTTCCATAATTCAGCAGTGGGTCTGTAGGTTTGTCATCACCGATGCAGACAGACAGACAGAGGTGCACTGACTGCGCAGCAGTGTGGATTTCATTCTCCTGGCTCGGTTTTCGAGACCTGCTTTCCAAGCTCACCCTCCTTGATGTGTTTATTTCTCCTGGTTTGTTGAGTGAACACGGAAGATAGAAAGGGAATTCGATTCTCTGTCCTCATGTCTCTCTTGATTTGTTCCTGTCCGTTCAGTGACTGACTGGGATGTTTGAATTTCTAAAGATGTGTATTTATTTGATTTTTAAGGGCATGAAGGAATATTGGGGGTTAAATTCAACTTAAAGTCCCCAATGCAATAAATTTACCACAGGCAGCAGGGTTTCTGTGAGTCCTAAAAAGTCTTAATTCGCCCTTCCACAAATGAAGGTCTTAAATCAAAGCAAAAAGTCTAAAATTCATAAAGCCGTGCATTAAATGTTGTATCTGTCTTAGTATTTTTGTCTTGCTTTTCAAAACAGTTATCTACACATCCTTAAATCAAGAGGTGTTTACTGGAGATGCAAAATAAAGTCTTGTTTACTGAGAAACTGAACAAAATGAAGTGAGTTTATGCTTAAAACAACAACAAATATTGTCAATGGGAAATGAAAATGTTATTCCTTTAAATTAATTAGATTTTTGAGCCCTCACTTCATTTTGATTGACTTCATATCTTTTGTCATTTTGCTTCTCAAGTAAATGTATTTTGAATATTTAGACATTTGCATTGGAAAACAACACAAAAATACTGATGATGAAGAAACTTCATTTTTTGCAGTGTGATCAGAAAGTACAGTTAACGTAATTTACATATTATAGCTAAGTATTTTTGTTGCACAAATTAAAAAGTAATGGAAATCTGTTGGAAGTTGTATTTTTAAACTGTGGTTAATGCAACTCTTTCTGCTCTCTTGACATTCACATTTGGAAACCATATTGACATATTGTGTTCCCTTTGATGTATTCCTTCAGTTTTCTTTATTTGGTCTTAAAGGGGTCATCGGATGTAAAATTCACTTTACAAGTTGTTTGAACATAAATGTGTGTGTACACATCCATCCTATAATGATACAAATCCACCCAGTGTTTTTTTTAAATCCCTATTTTAAAATCCCCTTTCTCAAATCAGGCTGTTCTGAGATTCCTGTCAGAATGATGTAGTTCTGCGCAGGCCCCTCCCACGATAGTTGATTGACAAGGCCGTCTTACCTTAGACCCGCCCTGAGTGAGCTGAGAGCTGTCTGCCATTGTGTGTCGACTCCGGAGCAGGGGAAGGCTAGATTATCTCCATTGAGGTCTTTTGTTGTTGGATGTAGTAAAGAATAAAGCAGTCGTCATTTACTCCCGACATCTGAGCCGCTGAAGACGCAGAGGATTAACGTTACTTTCGTTTTGAAGGGAATGCACTGATCCCGATCTGCCTAAATGCGTCTATGTTCGCGCGAATCATTCGTGATCCAGCTTTATCTACAGAAGAAGTGAGTATAAGGGGTTTTTATGAATCTTTGCAAATCACCTTTCCTAATAATGTGCTAGTTAGCCAGTTTCGCGGCTGAAGTTTACAGTCTGCTCGTCACGCCACAGAAGAGAGGGGTGGGGTCAGCAGAGCTCATTAGCATTTAAAGCAACACGAACTAGAATGGCTTGCTGAAAACAGAGCTGATTTTGACAGGGTAAAAAAGGTGTTTTTTACACTACCATTGAGAAATTTTAACCAAAGTTTGTTATAGACTTTTCATTAAGACCCTAAAGAATCATATCAACTTGTGGAAAATGGGCATCCGATGACCCCTTTAAAAAAATCTTAAATTAACTATCATCTGACTATCACAATCATCTTGACATGTCTAGACTTTACAGAGCTAATGATACATCAAATGGTATATACACTTCAAATAATCATCAGTTAAAACTAATGTAATCCATCTGTGTTGGTTGAATTTAAAATCTTCAAATCAAATGATGTGTTTATATACTGTATGTGCTAAAATCAGCAAAAAACATTTTCAGGAACACAATCGGATCAATAAATTACTCTAGTGTGTAATGTGTTTTTTTTAGTATAGAACTAAAGGTTTGGGTTTTCATTGACATTGTAGAGCAGCTGTCAGTGAATCCAGATGGAAAGGCTGGCTGCGCATATCTAGCATACCTGCAGTGTCTTTAATGAGGTGGCAGGTGAGTGAGGTGTGTGTGTCTGAGGCTCTGATAGGCCGCTGACGCTGCAGATTTCTGGGATACCTTTCTGCACCTGGCTGCAGTAGCACGACCTCCAAAACTTTGCCCACTTTTTTTTTTATCAAACCTGAGAACATTTCCAGTGATTTCTTCTGCCTTAACATTGACTTTTGCTAGAAATGTTGATGCAATGCGAATGTTGAGTCATAATTCGTGCTACGGCATGTTAAGTTTTCCTTTGCATCAGAATCCAAAAATGTTATTTTCTCACACATTTCACTTGGAAATACATTACATTACAGAATGGGTCATGAAAGGCATGTTGACGTTGAAATGAATTTGGAATTGTCCCATTTGTTTGTTTACTTTGGCTGCACGGCATAAACATCTTCCTATTGTGAACTAATAGTGCAGTCAGTAGAAGTGCACTTCATGACATTTTGATGGTTACACATAGATTTACTTTACTTCTTCCTGTAGGGAAAAGGCCATTTTATCTTGTACTTAATACCACGTTGTTTCATGGTGAAATATGCACCACATTACAGTAAAACGCTTTTTAATGCAACATGTCTGCGCAGCTTCTCCATTTGTTAAAATCTTGGCTAGAGAAGACGGTCTGAATCGTCCTCCTACGCCAGACTCCCGCTGCGGCCACGGAGAGTGTGTTAGCATAAACTCTGATAGCGAAGCCAGTCTATGTTAATGGACCTATATTGACAGACATGCAAATAAGGGCGATGGTTTATGTTGGCAATGCTCCGCTCTCTTCTTGAGCAGTAAATTTAGTCTCTCTCAAGTTGTCCAGAGTGGCTGGGGTCCAAAAGACGGTGGGTGGTAGATCCAAACATTTAGTTATTTAATCCTTTTGGCAGCGGGGTTGTGGATCACATCAGCTTTGGCTCTGGTTATAAAGAACGCTCTTTACCTCAACATTTATCTCGGCGAACTACGAGCATCTCGCTAATGGTAGATTGTTCAGGTTAAGTGTGTTGACGTTAATGAGTTTGTAATTATTTTTTATTGCAAAGTGGGTACGAGGAATTGCCTGCGGTCAGAGGCAGGTTATGTTTCAGACTGTGAAAACTGCTATGATACGCAAAACATTAATGATTCATCAGCACACATTATTCCATTTATTTTATTTTATTTTAGTATAGTTTAGTTTAATGTAGTTTAGTGTTGTATATTCTATAAATAATAATATTTATAACAATGATTCATCAGTACAAATTATTATACTTTTTTTTTTTTTACATGTTTGTATTTATATATTTTATTTTATTTTATTTTATTTTATTTTTTTGGCTGACATCACCAAGCCCTTTAATTTTATTTTACCTTATTTTATATAAATAATAAATATATAATTTTTTTCATGAGAACTCAAGTGAAAGTATGTGCTTTAACAAAAATAGTTTCACATTTCTGTAAAACATCTGCTATAATCAGCTCATACATTTTCATTTTTAGTTTAGTATTATTTATTATATAAATAATAACATTTATAACATTAATTATTCATCAGCACACATTACATTTTAAAAAATGTTTGTATTTATATATATATATATATATATATATATATATATATATATATAATTTTTTTTTTTTTTTGGCTGACAACATCAAGCCCTCTATTTTATTTTATATAAATATATATATATATATATATATATATATATATATATATATATATATATATATATTTTTTTTTTTTTTTAATAAAAATTATTTCACATTTCTCGTAAAACATCTGGTATGATGAGCTCATTTTATTTCATTTAATTTCATTTCATTTTACTTTTGATTTAACCTCACTCCTTTCCCAGTCCAGTCAATAAGGGATAAACACAAGTCCAAAGAATAAATGTGCAATAAATCCAAACCAAACATTTTTTTTTCTCATTGAATATCCCCTTTTATTCAGAAAAACAGAAGTAAAATGGGTTACATGCATGCATTTCATGTTGCCATCTTAAATTTCAAGAGCCATTTGAGCAAAAATCCCAGGTAAACTACAGTAAGGACAATATTCCATCTGTCATCATTTTTAGTTTTCTTCATCAGCTGCTCTCTTTTCCCTACAGAGTTTAAAGTGAGCCAACTCTGAACCGTTCGTGTGGTTTGGCACAGGCGTCTGTGTGTACATTCGCGACCTAGAGAACATCACAGACGGAGGCTCTAAGACTGCATTCCCATGGGTCATTGCAGTGATGAGCTTTGATGAAGGGTTAAGCACCGTACTTACGAGGAACATAGTAATTTACCTGGTAAATGTGTTATTACAGCCATTACAGCGCGTGCTCTCTAGAAAGGAGGCGTCTCCCTGCTCACCGGGGGAAGCCAGACCCCCGTTATGAAACATTGGAGAGGGAAAAAGTGCAGCGATGTGAATCTAGGCACACGGGTGGTCCACGAGAGGAAGAGACAAATCCATTTCTACATTCTTTCTCAGAAGACAAGGCCTTATTGTCAGTTACCCCTTCAGCGTGCGGCACTCGCAGACACCAAAACACAAACACAACCTGAATTTCAATCATAAATTTAGCATGTGAGGTCAGCGCTGATTCAGTTTGAGTTGATCGTACACAGTTGTGACAGTTTTATTGAGCTGAGTCAGTGCTGTTTGCTCAAGGGCTCAGATATGAAGAGCAGCCATGCTCCTGCAAACAGAAGATCCAGCTAAAGATAGACCGCATTCCTGTGGTTTGTGAATGCGGTGCAGCGGTTCTGCCTGATAAGGAAGATCGGCTCGATCTCGCGCTTGCCGTTTCTTGCTCACATTCCTTGCTTCCTCTCTCCCGCTGCTGTTTTTGTTTTGTCCGTTTCTCTCTCTGTCTCTCAGAGTTATGTGAATATGGAGGAGGGGTTTAGGAGAAGAAGTGTTTCCTGTTCTCTTGTGTCTGAGACCCTCTTTCTCTCTCCGTTCTTGCACACTTTGTGTGTGTATGTTTGTGTGTCAAGCAGTGTTAGGGAACCAAGAAAAAGTGACGTTGCTAACTTTTTCAGTAGCGGGACAGTAGCTAAGCGGTGTGTTGGTTTTCCCAACCGTAAGCCACTTTTTCCCACAAGAAAAATGCTAAATTGTTGGTTTTGTCACATAGTGCAACCAAGTGAGCTGAGGCTATGTCATTGTGTTGTTCAAGTAGCGTTTCAGCTGTTTCATTCATGTAAATTAAGTGATATTTTATTATATATATATATATATAATATTATTACACTTGTGTTTAGTGCATTTAGTGTAAATTTATCTGTTGTAGTTTGATGCTGTCACCCTAATATTCCTGACTGATTGATTGATTGATTGATTGATTTGTTTTAATTTTTTAATTGTTATTTTATTTTATTTGGTGCCAGATGAATTATGGCATTTTGATGAGAATAAAAAATCAAATTCCATTTATCTATTATAGTTTTGTTAATATGATTTAGAATTTTTATTTATTTCATATTTTTTGTTTTGAGCTTATTTAATTAAAATAAAATATATATTTATTTTTCTCTCTCGCTTTTGCTTGTTGATTTTCTGTTGTAGTGATTTTAAGTCTAGTGATTTATATTCATATTCATATTACACAGTTATTAGAAGAATATGTCAGTTCTGCTAGTGTGTTTTGGGTATTCTTTACTTATTTATAATGCCAGGATGTCTAAACCCAACCCCACTTAATTAATTGAAGGTTCTATATTGGCAACGCTGGTTCCATTAAGAACCTTTAACACCCATGAAACCTTTCCATTGCAAAAAAGGTTTTTTATAGTGAAATAGGGTTCTTTAGATTTGAAAATGTTCTTCACACTGTTCACTGAAAGGCTCTTTGTGGAATCAAAAATGGTTCTTCTATGGCATCACTGTGTAAAACCTCTTTTTGGAACCTATATTTCTAAGAGTACTTATTTTCTGTAATACTTGCCCCTTTACTTAGCTTTAATGTAGCTAGATACCTTTTGTTAGACACTTGTAGTGTAGCTAACTACATTTTTTAAAACCTATACTTTCAAACAAGTATCAACCAAGAAGTCTGCAAAAGTTTACGTTTTTAAACACGCTTTCTGCAAGCGAATTCTAACTAACCAGCAACAGCTCCATGATCACAAAAGAGAGGGAGGGAACGAGCAAAAAAAAAAGAGGAAAGGAATGGAATGGAATGGGCAATAATTGGGAGTCGGGAAGGGAAAGAGAGAGGGACAGTGTTAGAACAGGAGAGAGAGAGAGAGAAAGGAAAAGGGGGAGAGAGGGAGGAGGCAGACCCGTCGGCCGTGATTGAGAGTTTGCACCATAATGGGAGGGAGAAAAACGGAGGAAAGTTGGGAGGGTGAAAAAATGGGAAAGGAAGAGGCCGGCTTTGGCCCTTTCTGGTAGCTCCAGCTGCAGCGAGAGAAAGAAAGAAAGAGCCTGAAATACTCTTTGTGTTGGAGCGCTATCGAGACGAGAGCGCGAATTTCTGCTATGTTTTGAAAGCTAAATGTTCCAGAGGTTATCATCACTGAAGTGAAGGTAGGCCGGTCTGGAAACGGCCCGTCTGAAGCGTCACAGCGCCGAGATTAATGACAACAGCTCTGTATCTCCTGGGTGGGCTCGGTTCCTCCGCCATGTACCCCGCAGTATATTTAGTCAGAGTCTTTCTGCTTGACTGAGTGGACATCCTGTGCTAACATCCTTTCCTCACCCATTCTCTCTCTCTCTTTTTTTTCTTCATTCTTCCCTCTCTCTCCCCCACAATTTCCATTTTAAGTGGTATTATGAAAACAAACTTGTGATCTGTTTGATGTCGGACTGAGAAAAGATCGACTGTAAATGTCTTACATATGGGAATGCGTGATTTTTGTGTAAAGGTTAACCAAATACTCGCAGCAGCTGTGGAATCCAGACAATATTCAGTAACGGAGGGGATTCTGTGAGTTTCTGTAAGGTTCATGCGTGAGACTAAAGGACACACGTGTTCTGTTGTTTTCCAGGGTCACGCTCTCAGGATTGAAGCATGGATGATGATTTCGAGCGGCGCAGGGAGCTCAGGAGACAGAAGCGGGAGGAGATGCGTCTGGAAGCTGAGAGGTAACGTGGGCGTCGTTAACGCTCGCTCTTTCTCGCAAACTCTTCAGCCGTTTTGCACTGTAAACCGAAGGCTGTTATTGGGGTGAGATCATCAGATTCATTGTTCACCTTGCAAAAACATGACAGCTTGCAAATTGTCCGTTACTGTGTGGCCAAATGAGTCTTTGTGCAATCGTGCAAGATTTAATAATGCTTGTTGATGCATTTTTACAGATTTTTTTTTTTTGGACTTTTTCTATGTACTGCAAGCAAACAGTGACCAAGAGAAAAAAAACAATGTAAAGGACAATAAAAGTGGCCAGTTTAGCTATATTCACTGTGTTCAGTGTCCATAACTGTGAGAGTTGTTTTGCATGGATTGTCTTTGCATCTTCTGCAGTTCTTCAGTTTGATATCAGTGTTGGTATCGTGGGATCAGATTAGGTTTAAATATCTGAATGCAATATGAGAATAATGGTGGAAGGGAAGATTTTCAGCATATAACCAGTATTGGGGTAAGTTACTTTTAAAAATATTGTATTACGGTATTGTTACTTACTGTAGTTATGAAAAGTAATGCATTACGTTACTTTTGCATTACTGGGCTTGCTTGAGCTGGGCTTGCTTATTTGTTCTTTAATAACAAAAAAACCAAGAGTTATATTTTTGTCCTTTTACACCAAAAGTTAAATTAATAAGCCTCCTCCTGATTTCTCTCAACTCGGGACGGGAGAGGTGTCAGTGAATAAATGAGAAAGCAAAGTAACTTGTGTTACTTATTTGAAAAAGTAACTCAAATATTTTCTTGTAAATTTTAAATACGTTAATTTTACTAGTTACTTGAAAAAGTAATCTGATTGTGTAACTCACTTTACTTGTAAAGTGTTACCCCCAACACTGTGTATAACAACCAAACTTTAAGTTCTTCCTCACACAAAGTTATCATATTGAGGATTATTTCAGTGGCACTTTTATGATGCTTTTTTCTCATTTTTGACACCATTTGTCCCAGTTAATTTTCATTTCGACAGCTAAACTTCTCAGTGTGTGAGACGCTGCATGCAATGCAAATTTGAACACATTTACAGTAATTTAAGATTCATAAATATGATGTATTTGCAGCATTCTTAACTCCTAACTTTTTAACTTTTGTCAAATTAGCTTCTTACCCATCTAAAGAGATAATGAATGTTTCTCATTGTGGGGAAATAAGAAGACAAAATTGCCTGCTGATTTTTGAGCCAGAGGTGAAAACAAAGAAATTACTGTTTTAATGTTTTTGCGGTCTGAAGCTTGCACTTCCAGCTCGTTTTTCTTTTTCTGTGATGATGGAGTCTGCTATTAAAGCAGAAAACTGGTGTTAACGCAACAAATGTTAAACATCAACGGATTGGCACATTCGCGAGCCGCTTGACCATTTAAGGCAAAGCGACACTCCCATAAACACTGGAGGCACTGACCCAAATAGCCATTTTGCATCAGCGCTAGATTATCTCAGAGCACTGTGCATTTCTGCAAACACAGACAACAGCTGTTTCTTGGACATTTATGCCGCTGTCAAAAAGAATTATGGGTAATGGCTAATGAATGTGCAAATCGAGCTTGTTATAATTCCAGCAGAGCGTAGGATGGCATGAATCAGCTCTAAGTCGATGTCTTTCAGCAACAATTATTTCTATTATCATTGGCTAGGATGTTAGACCAGAGTTCCATGGTGTACAGTTCGTTTTGAGTGTCAGCTTCCCGTCTGCAGCGACCTTCCTGTTTTCTCCAAGAATGTTACCATGAATGCTTTTCTTTTTCATGATTTAAGATATATGGGATATTTTTCACCTAATTGTAGGGCGGAAGCTCAAAGCAGATGACGCACAGATTAGGGGCCATTATATTTTACAGCATAGCATAAAACGAATGCTTTTTTTGGCTATATGTTATAAACCTCTGAAAGGCTGGAATTGTGTTTTCTATGCCAAGTATCACATTTGGCAGAAAGCTACCGATGCAGCCCGTTCAGCTCTGCGACACGATGTGATCTTGTGTTTATGTTCTTGTGGAGTCATTTCAATTTGGCCCGCTCTTCTTCGCCTGCTCGAGTTAGTGATAAAAGATTAAATCACTCTATTAAATTGCTGGAATTATGCAAAGATGCTGTAACAATCAATATTTACTCTTCGCCGGTAATTGAACTAGTCAAAGCCATGTGTTGTCTTGTTGGCCCCGTTCATTTTGGCCGTCATCGCAATGCACGGCAGACACAAAAGTCAGTTTTCGGCGTACATATGATAAGCACTGTCACTTTGCCAAATGGCTCTGCATTAGAAGTGTTTACTGGCAGAGATTTGCGAAGCTCTCCATCTCTAGACAGTCCTCTGTGCAAGCCACGGGACAGCGGGCGAGCAGATGTTGGCTCGGCGCTGACACGGAAAAACAACGAGAGTCCGATAACGTTCATACAAGCAGGAGCAGTTTGGCATCCGAGTCCAGCTGCATTTCCATCAGGCGATGATGGCTTGATGTGTGCCAGTCCTTTTCATCTGGAAGACTTACCAACGTTTCAACTGCTGAAAATGACAGGAGAGGGAAAGCGTGCGAGAGAGGGAGGCTGTGTGCTCTGACTTTTGTCTGTATGTGTTACTGTAACTTGCTGACAGTCTAAGCTGTGCTACTCTTTTACTTCACACTCTTAAAAATAAGGTTCCAAAAGGGTGTTTTTGCAGTGATGCCATAGAAGAACCATTTTTGGTTCCCAAAAGAACCTTTCAGTGAACATTTCCTAAAAGAACCATTTTGAAGAACATTTTTAAAATCTCAAAAACCTTTTTTGACTATAAAGAACTTTTTCTGCATTTGAAAGGTTCCATGGATGTTTGAGGTTCTTCGTAGAACCATTGATGCCAATAAAGAATCTTTATTTTTAAGAGATATAATGCTAAGTCTCAAACAACTTTACTACTGACCACAGCATTGTATGGAAGCCTATTTTAAACACAGAATTAAAAAACAAAATATCTCACAATTCTGACCTTTTCTTGCTATTCTGTAGAAATAAGTCAGAATTGTGACATGTAAAGTCAGAATTCTTACTTTTTTCTCACAATTCCACATTTACTCACAATTCTGAGTTTATATCTTTCAATTCTGATTTTTTTTTTTTGCAAAATTCTAAGTTTATATCTCACAATTCGGAGTTTATATCTCCGTTATTAGTTTTTTGTCAGAATTCTCAGACGTTTGTCTCAGAATTCTAAGTTTCTGTCACAATTCTAAGTTTATCTCGCAATTCTGTTTAGAAAAATAAAAAAGGTAACTGTGACCTTTATCTCACAATTCTGACTTTCTCACAGTTGCAAGTTTATATCCTAAAATTCTAGATTTATATCTCGCATTTGCCAGAAAAAAAGTCTGAATTGTAAGATATAGGCTTCCATATCATTCCCATAGACAAAACATGCTGTTTGGAAACATGTTTAAAAGTTACTGCAAAAAAAAGAGCATTTCAGAGGACCAAATAGTCACTATATTTTGAAAAGTTTGCAAATTCATAAATCTATGTTGATGTATTTCCAGCATTTTTAACCCAATAAGCTCCACACCATTTTGTTAGTCTAAAAATAACCCTCTGGTGAAAAGTAATCACCTTATGAATGCTTTTGTAGCCTGAATGTTAAACATCAAAGGATTGGCACATTTGTGAGCCATTTGACCATTTAAGGCAAAGTTTGCAGTGAAACATTCAGCCATTTAGTAAGATATCCTCAACTATGTATTCTGCTTTGTTATAGCTATCAAATAACTGATACTTATTACTTTTGAAAGGACATAAATTCTGCACACCCCAAATTTCTGCTGATTTCTTTGATGTTGTCTGTTTTGCAAAGACTGCTGTCCCGCTATTTGAATTAAGAGCCTTTTTGCTGAATGCTGGTGTATTGTGGTATCACCCATTTCCAATTTATCTGGCCTAAAACATCATCCATAAAGAATGAAATGCGGTTATTCATTTTACATGAAGGTCAAACGAGCCCTTCCTGTTTAAGTGGGCGGCTCACGGCTGGAATAAGCCACAAAGTGAATGAGACTTTGCCGATAGTCAAACATCTGGCTCTTTGAGACTATAACGACTAGATCATAGATCAGGTCTGCTTTGTATTTAGTGAATAGCTGGTCAGAGCTGCTTCTGAGATGACTGGCACTGTTGAAGGGTCAGAGGGTTCGTGCTGTTTTTAAGTACTATGCACACACACACACACACTTCTGTGTGACTGCAGTGGCCTTTCCCGAGACAGGTTGATGTGTTCCAGCTCCAGTCGGGTCACTGATACTCCGCATACACACAGGAATGTTTTGACGGCTGGCTCCGTGTCCCCGTTCACCATGCTGACGGAATGTTCTGACTAATGATCACCAAAACTTGCCATTCCTGTCCAGTCCACAGATTCTATTTTAGCATCAGCTGCAAAATAAATTCATGTTTCCATCCATGCTAAGAATTTAATTTATGCTGGAAAAATCTGTGACTAAAGTAGCGTTTCCAGCTGCATTGTTTTAAAGTACAAATTCGTCACTTCTGCAGAAATTGCCGGAGAAATGGAAATGCCAGTGATCGCTGGCTGATGCTTTATGTCTGGGATCAAGCGTGTCAGACAGATCTGGGAGGTAATAGTAGCCAATCGTCTGAGATCATTCAGTCACTTGACTCAAGGCAAAGTCACATTTCAGGAATCCTGAAAAACCTAGGAATCCTGAAAAATCAGCATATTAGATTGATTTCTGAAGGATCATGTGACACTAAAGACTGGAGTAATGATGCTGAAAATTCAGCTTTGCATCGCAGGAATAAATTTTACATTTTAGAGTATATTAAAATAGGAAACGTGTTCTTTTTCTGAGCAGATTTAGCTGCTTCTGTGCAGTTTTCTCTGTGGAGCAGTGGCCATCTTGGCGCCACACATCTGTGCTGTTCCCATGAGAGGCCAGGAAGAGCTCAGGAAATAACACCCATCCTCAACGAATGGCCCATTCCAGACACACTCTCTCCGGCTGGTAGAGGAAAGGCCCGCTTGAGGGTATACATGTGTTCGAGGGATGCTGTTACAGACAGCTACGAGGTTACAGGGCAGAAATGAGAGCAGGTGATCCTCTGCTGCGGTCAAATAAGGAAAGGACGGATCCGTGGCGTTGGAGACGAGTGTGGGGTCAGTAGTTGGAGGAAGAGAGAAGGCCGAGCGTGGGAATAGAACAGTTATTTGGCAGGGTCCATATATTTCTCTCTCCCGACCCTTGTGGAGTGTCTGTGATTGCTCTCCAGAGCCTTTGCCCTGTGCGCAATGTTTGCACTGACATTTCTGAGATGTTTGGACCACAAGAATATACTTGTCAGCTGGATACATCCGTCGCCTGATTGTGCTCTGCTCTGCATGTTGTGAGAGCAAATTAGCTGCAAAATTAACTGCATATCAATTTCATTTCCCACACTGCTTCCTTTATAGACTTTATATGAATCCAATAAAACATGTCACACTCTGTGTAGCTCTCACCGCACGCGCTATAAAATAATTAATGCTACATGGCTGAACGATGTGGTTCATATGGAAAACATGTTCGCCTGATGTCTTGGTTTACATCCCATATCGCTACAGGTACCAGAGACGTGCCAGAACATTACAGCAGTGCCCTCAAAACTGCAGAGACCCTACTGAATGTTATTGCAGCATGTTTTTTCTGATTTATTTTTGTGGTTATGGAACAGGGAAGCTTTATGCAGTCGGTGCAAGATAGGCGGTGTTCCCCGGAGGGATATCAGATCAGAGAGAGTCCGGACTCGATGGGCTGGAATGTTAAAGTGGGATTTGAAGGCATTCTCCGCTGTTTTGAATGCTCCCTCAGGATTTTATTCATTTTTAGATGGAGAGAAATCACTTTTTTCTTAATCTGCTGAAATAAAAGTTTGATGTGTTGTAAAAACATACTGTAACCTTGATCTAAAACCTGGTCCAAAAAGACTTAGTTTCTTAGTTCGTCCAGAAATCCTTGGATTTCCCTTGTCAGAAAGCAACAAACTGCTATTATTCAATTCATATGATGGCATTGAAGTGAAAATGATCATGAGAAGCTGTTTTAAGTAGACCTCACAGGAACAAAGTGAACATTTTGATATGGTTTATACATCAGTATAAATGTACTTGAGTTTGGCTGATTGGTTTGTTAACACAAGGACAAAGGGAGAGAGGACAAGAACAAGAAAGAACAACAGAATCAATAGGAATCCGGCTCTCTATATGATTTCACTCTCCCCAAGGTTTTCCATGGGCGTTAGCAGAGCACCACATTCAGTTCTGAACACATTCCTGATCACAGCACACACTGAGGAAGGGATTTTCGTCCAATTACACTCCTTTCACTCCTAAATCGAAAGGGGAAAAAAATAATATATTTTGCTTAAAGAAAATAATATACTTAATCAGTAAGGACTCAGTAATACTAAAATACTAAAATGTATTTGAAAAACATTTATTTTGTGCTAAGTATACTACAAATACATTTATGTGCTTAATATAAATACCCTGCAATTATACTTTTACTAAACTGGTATACTTAAAGTCTGCTAAATTGAAACAACAAATTTTGTGCACTTTAATTGTACGGAAGTAGTGCTGAGGTCCTATTGCAGGAACTATTGCAAGTATACTTCAGGTACACTTTAAATAGACTCATTTTACAGAGATCGAACAATATTAATAGTGATGTTAATTTTAATAGTGATATTAAAAAACATTTTAGGCATAATACTAAGAAATGTGTATTTTGCAATAAAGACTCCAAATAAGTTTAAGTGTAATTTTATATCAGTAAGTCTTAAGTGATATGTCAATAAATGTCTATGGATTTGAAGTATACTTGTATGAAATAAATGTATTTTAAATTAATTGTGGGATAGGATTTTTTTTACCAAGGCATTAAGCAGCACAGCAATGAAATTAATAAGAAATATTTCTTGAGCAGCAAATCAGCATATTAGAATTTTTTCTGTAGGATCATGTGACACTGAAGACTAGAGTAATGATGCTGAAAATTCAGCTTTGCATCACAGGAATAAATTATATTTTAAAATATATTAAAACAGAACACAAGTTATTTAAAATGGTAATAATATTTCACATTATTATGTTTTTTACTGTATTTTTGATCAAATAAATGCAGCCTTGGTTCAGCATAAGAGACTTAAATCAAAGGCATTTCAGATTCTTTCCAACCCCAAGCGTTTGAACTGTAGTATAAAAAAAAAGCTTAAAGGAACACTCCACTTTTTTTGGAAATAGGCTCATTTTACAACTCCCCTAGAGTTAAACAGATGAGTTTTACCGTTTTTGAATCCATTCAGCCAATCTCCGGGTCTGGCGGTAGCACTTTTAGCTTAGCTTAGCATAGATCATTGAATCAGATTAGATCATTAGCATCGCGATCAAAAATGACCAAAGAGTTACAATATTTTTCCTATTTAAAGCTTGACTCTCCTGTAGTTACATCGTGTACTAAGACCAGCGGAAAATGAAAAGTTGCGATAGTAGCCTATGATATAGCTGGGGACTACTTTCAGAGGCTGCGTCATATCATTGCGCCTGCTGCACCCATGGTACGGCAGCAAATTTCCTTGATTATTACGCCAGAATGAGAGTATAGTTCCTAGCCATATCAGCTGAAAATCGCAACTTTTCATTTTCCGCTGGTCTTAGTACCAGTGTAACTACAGGAGAGTCAAGCTTTAAATAGGAAAAATATTGTAACTCTTTGGTCATTTTTGATCGCGATGCTAATGGTCTAATCTGATTCAATGATCTATGCTAAGCTAAGCTAAAAGTGCTACCGCCAGACCCAGAGATTGGCTGAATGGATTCAAAAACGGTAAAACTCATCTGTTTCACTCTACGGGAGTTGTAAAATGAGCCTATTTCCAAAAAAAGTGGAGTGTTCCTTTAAGAGAAGTACAAAAAATGTGAACTGGTTGAAAATTTGAGATAAAACATCAGCAGGAGACACGAGAGGGAAGTGAAGAAAGCTTGTCAGAGAAATGTGAAAACTTTATTTAGGTTACATGAAAGTCCCCTGGCTGTGGTGTGGGCTGAACGCCACACTGCTGTCAGGATCCTCTCATCAGCTGCCAAAGCTGAAACACACAAACACACACACACAGCTGACAGCCAGTAAAAGTTCATCCTCAACAGCAACAACAGCAGCAGCTGTGACTGTGTGACATGAGGCCTAACTCTAATCGTCTCTTACCAGTATAACATCTGTCTCTCTGTGTAGGATGGCGTATCGCCGGAATGAGGAGGATGAGGAGGAGGCCGCCCGTGAGCGCAGACGAAGAGCGCGACAGGAGAGAATGCGCAGTAAGGACAGCGAGGATGTGGCCTACCAACCCGAGACCCCAGAGCTCAACAACAGCCACAGGTAACACTTCTGGAGTTTTCCGTGACATGAATACTGTGGTACTTTGATATGTAGGCTAACTGACGTTTTCTCTGGTGCTTTAGTGGGCAGCACTGATAAATAACTTCCTGTAACAGGTCAGCATTGCGGAAGCAGTGACATGTTCAGACACTGCGGCTTTGTGCAATGATTGGACACAGAAGATGGTCAGACAAGACCAGAATTGTTCTCGATGTGTGAGCAGACATAGCTCTGTCTATTGTCCGTAGTGCTGACGCAGGGTAAACGTTTGCCAAGCTTTGCGGTCAGACTACATTAACCTACAGTGGCAGGCATATGGCAGTCCACGCTGCTCATGCAGCTCTTGACAGGAAATAGGAGTGCAGATCCACTTTAAATCATAATTCCTCACTATCATATCGCATGTTCAGGTTTGCTGAAGTGATGTTTGATGATGCTTTGGATAAGAGAGCAATTTACGTTCTTTAGAGTTGTAATGTTGTGTAATGACCAAATATTAGTTGATTATTTGG
This sequence comes from Tor tambroides, assembly GCA_021397915.2. Lineage (NCBI taxonomy): Eukaryota > Metazoa > Chordata > Actinopteri > Cypriniformes > Cyprinidae > Tor > Tor tambroides. The sequence continues at coordinate 54,476 of JAFVLL020032692.1, read as the reverse complement.
CCCTGGTGTTAATGTTATAGCTACTTAAGATTGGTTATATGCAATTTTTGCATGTTATATTTTATACAGCACTGTTGAAAAACTTTGAGGTTGGTAAAATTTTTAATGTTTTTAAAATTGTGACCCTGGACCACAAAACCAGTCATAAGTGTCAATTTTTCAAAATCGAGATTTATACATCATCTGAAAGCTGAATAAATAAGCTTTCCATTGATGTATGGTTTGTTAGGATAGGACAATATCTGGCCGAGATACAACTATTTGAAAATCTGGAATCTGAGGGTGCAAAAAAATCCAAATATTGAGAAAAATCACCTTTAAAGTTGTCCAAATGAAGTTCTTAGCAATGCATATTACTAATCAAAAATGAAGTTTTGATATATTTACAGTAGGAAATTTACAAAATATCTTCATGGAACATGATCTTTACTTAATATCCTAATGATTTTGGGCATAAAAGAAAAATCAATAATTTTGACCCATTCAATGTGTTTTTGGCTATTGCTACAAATATACCCCAGCGACTTAAGACTGGTTTTGTGCTCCAGGGTCACAATTAGTCTTCTCATGCTCCCGAAGGCTGCATTTATTTGATCAAAAATACAGTAAAAAATGTGAAATTATTATGATTTAAAATAACTTTTATATTTGAATATATTTTAAAGTGTAATTCATTTCTGTGATGCAAAGCTGAATTTTCAGCAGCTATTACTCCAGTCTTCAGTGTCACATGATCCTTCAGAAATCAGTCTAATATGCTGATTTGCTGCTCAAGAAACACTTATTATTATTATTATAAATGTTGAAAACATTTATTTTTGTGGAAATCAATGATACCTTTTTTTAATTGTATTAATTTAAAAATCTTATAAAATAAAAATCTGTTATATGAATGCAAAAGTATTTACTGTTACTATTGATCAATTCAATGCATCCTTTGCTGAATACAAATAATAATTTCCAACCCCAAATATTTGAATGATAGTGTATTGGCCTGCTGCAGTAAAAGAGATGGTTTTTTGTGTGTCATTTTGCACATTATCATCAAATAAAAATTTTGACAATGTTAGTTTTTCTAATATGTGTCTAATATGTGACTAATATGTGCCATTTTAATTTAAAATTGACTAAACTTAATAAACATAACAAAATGAAAATTTTCATCAAAAGATAAACTATAACAAAAAATACTGTATAAAATGTTATGAAAATTTCAATAAGTGGCCAAGATTATTAGCATCACATAAGATTAATTTCAACCATTTAAGTATAATCATATATTTACATTATTTAAATATATTTACATTTATTTACATATTTGTCAGATGTGTCCAAATGGTGTTTTTTATATTTAGGCATTGTATTAGCCACCATCTCTCTAGATATTGCAATTGGCCAGCTAATATCAGCTGAGCACTAGTTATATATCCAACAATATAATTTGTGATGATTTTGTCATCTTTTCTTCTTATGCTACTTCTTCATAGCGTGACGGTGACAGAGAGCGTATCCACCTCAGTGGTGACCTCCAGCGGGATGGGCGAGGGGGACGATGAGGAGCAGGCCCTGCTGGAGCGCCTGGCCAAGAGAGAGGAGCGCAGGCAGAGGAGGATGAAGGAGGCGCTGGACAGACAGGAGGAGCAGGAGAGCAGCCAAACCTCCCGCCACAGCCTGGAGGAGAGCAGCGGAGGCCTGCGCCGCAGCCGGAGCTACGAGCCAGAGGAGGAGCACAACAGCAAGGAGGAGGTGAAACAGGTGGAAGAGGAGGAGGAGGAGGAGGTCGTCACTACAGAGGAGGTGCTGGTGGAGGAAAGGTCTTATTTGAGAGAACAGGTGTGTATTTCTTTCCCTTTTATAGTTTGTTAGACCCTTAAGAACATGCTTTGTTTATAGCATTTCAACTTTATTCACCTGTAGGAATCCGTTGAGGAAATATCTAAAATACCTGAGGAGGTATGATGATGAGTGTTTTTCATTTTAAAATAGCATTTTTTCTCTCTCATTTAACACAACAAAGCATGTGACTGCAGTTCCATTCATAGGACAATAATGAGCGAGATGCTGCACCTTCTTCTGAAGTACATGAGGTGCTTGTTAATGAAGACGTAGATGATTCTGCAGTTGTTTTGGAGACCGCAGAGCTCGCTGCGGGTGTACAGGAGGAAAAGAGTGAGATAGAGGGATTGACAGAGAATGGAGTGGATGAGATGAGAGAGGCAGAAAACTTTGAGAAAGATGAGGTTTCAGAAAATGACGAGTCTTTGGTAAGAGTTGAGTTGCGTTTGAAGGACTGCATAAGGATGGATGGTTTAGATTTTGGGGGAGAAATGAACAGAAATGGTAATTCGCAAAGACCTCATGAAATCAAAAGTTGAGTTTTGTGACTTTTAGTCCATGTGCCTGTGCTTTAAGCCTTCTAATGCTACACTCTTTAAAAATAAGGGTTCTTTTTTGGAATTTTTTTGGTTACTTGAAGAACCTTTAACATTCATGCACTCATAAAAATAAGGGTTCTAAATCTGGGTTTTTCACTGTGATGCCATAATAGAACCATTTTTTTTCTCAGTGTGAAGAACATTTTAAGAATCTAAAAAATAAATAAACATTTTTTATTATAAAGAAACTTTTGTGGAGTGGAAAGTTTCCATGGATGTTCAAGGTTCTTCATGGAACCATCAATGCAAATAATAAACCTTTATTTAAGAGTGTGGAAACTTTCCATTGCACAAAAGGTTCTTAAGATTATTAAAATGTTCTTTACAAGTGTTCTTTTAAGAACCGTTCATTGAAAGGTTCTTTTGGGAACACAAAAGGTTCTTCTATGGCATCACTGCAAAAAAACACTTTGTTGAATCCTTTATTCTTTCAGTTCAGTGCACTTGACAAACTTTTAGCATATATATGCATGTAAATGAGTCTTCTGCTGCATTCCAGTCAAAATCAAACATCTTGTTATCTCCAATTTGCATATACTGCTTTGTTGTGTAGCGCTCAGAAAATGACGTATAAACAAAAAGTGGCAACACTAGCATTTTTATCATTGACTGTGTGCCTCTGAGTGCCCACTATGTTCTCATAAAGGACATCTTAAAGGTCAGGTTCAAAGATTTCCGCCTCAGTTTCCAAGTTGAAAGACCAGTGTTTTTTTTTTTTTTTTGGAGCAATGGGTATTTTAGAACTTTCCAAGTTGAATGGAATGCAGCATTTCCATTTACAGACAATATTGATCATTTGATTTTGCTCTCACGGGCATGGATGTTTTTGACTAATAAAAATAATACCTAATACAGCCTGCCTCCAGTAGCAAATAGCAAATCATAATCTTAAATGAAAGATTATTGGCTATTTATTATAAAAAGGCAAACCCTTCAACTTCCTGTTTCAGTTGGAAATATGCCAAACACAAAAAAAGAAAACTGCATTCATCAAGCCATTTCATGGGGTCTTAACAGTTTTGGATACACAAGTCACTTCATGACTTAGCATTTTAAAATTTTCCTCCCCAAAATCCTAAATCTCTCCGGGCACTAGTTTGAGCACAGTGTGTAGTGTTTGCACCAGAGTGCATTTCACATTCAAACAACGCAGGTTTCAAACCTGATCAGTGTAATCAAAGGTCAGCGGTTGCACACCGTGTGTTCACTGCTTGCTGCATGTCTTTTGGGAACTGATGGGAAGTGAGTGAACCAACAGCACCCACAGTTTGTTCTTCCAAAACTCTTCCAGCGCACACTCTTCTCTCTCACACACACATGTGCATGTCACATACACACATCACTCAGTTCTGATTGTGTGTGCAGATGGATGACGAAGATGTGATGAGGAAGAATAAACAGCCCAATGGAGGAGTGTGCGAGGACAGCACTCCCAAACACAAGAAAGCTGAGAGGACTTTCAGGTCAGTGCTCATATAAACAATTAATGATTGTGTTAGGATGGTCCAGGCTTTCTTTTTCCAAACAATTTAGAGTTCCCAGAATTCCACATTTGGCAGCCTGTGATCTGTAAATCACAGCATGAAAAAAGTGTTTTATTTCATTTATTTATTATTTTCTTTTCTTTTAGTATTTATTTGACTAATTATTTTTGTTGTAGCAGATTGAACACATAAATCATATAAAATTTTCTCCACTTTTTTCTTCACATTATCATAAGGTCTTTGCAGATAGTAGCAAATTAATATTTAAAACATAATATATATTACATATGTAACATAGTTCTCTGTGTAATATAGAAACTATATTCCATGTTTTTCTTTTTTTTTTTACTTTAAAGAAATATACAGCGCTCACCAAACCCAATATGTATTTAAGCATTTTCCTTGCAACAATAACCAATAATCACATTTATATATATATATTAGTGCTGTCAAATGATTAATCGCGATTAATCGCATCCAAAATAAAACATTTTGGTTACGTAGTATATGTATGTGTGCTGTGTATAGTTATTATGTATATATAAATAGACACACATATATATTTCAGAAAAATATGTCATGTTTATATATTAAATATATTTATTTCTATATAATTATAGACATGTAAATACATGTAAATATTTTCTAAATATATACTGTATGTGTGTGTATTTATATATACATAATAAATATACACAGAGCACACAGGTATATTATGCAAACAAAAACTTTTATTTTGGATGCAATTCGCATCCAAATGATTAATCGCATGTTAATCTTTAGATTAACAGAAAAGGTTTTGTTTTTGTTTTTTTTTCATTAAATAAATCTCTGTGGTCACATCTAAATATTTATCTAATGTTGTAATCTAATGGCAGGAAGTTGTTAAAAGCACATAAAACACCGTTGACATTGTGTACAAGACATTCAAATGAACATACAGACAAAATAATCACATTCCACTTGTTTGTTTGTTTTGACCTTGTTGAGATAAAGTGGGTTATTTATATGTATTTAGCTCTATTCGCTTTGCGTGCTGGAGTATTTGACTCTAGTCACCTGATCTGCCGTGTCCTGAGGGCTGTTCTCAGCAGTAACTGGAGACTGTGTTACCTTAGACAGGGCTGTGCTGATTCACTAAGTCTGTGTGTGAATAGGTTGGGTTTTCTATACACATAGAGAACATAGACACGTAAAACTGTTGACGGGTCATTTAACCTGTGTAAGTAACCAACGGCACGCTGCTTGTTTGTTTGTGCGACAGCCGAGGCAGCTTGCGCTCTCCCGAGGCGCCGGAGGCAGACGAGGCAGACAGCGAGGATGCTCGCTTGGAGGCCGAGAGAAAGCTGGAGGAACTGAAGAGGAGAAGAGATGAGATGGAGAGCGAGGAGTTCGAGAGGATGAGGCAGAAACAGCAGGAGGCCGAGGTGGAGCTGGAGGAGCTGAAGAGGAAGAGGGAGGAGAGGAGGAAGGTGCTGGAAGAGGAGGAGCGGCAGAGGAAGCAGGAGGAGGCCGAGAGAAAAGCCAGAGAGGAGGTGTGTTTGCTTAACGTCAATGATTCATTTCCTGGTCAGGTAGCAGTTTCACGGGCGTGGTGGAATTTGCTTCGATTCGCTTTTCTGTGAGTGAAAATCTTGATGAGGGTGCTGTCAGCAAAATTAGGTCACTTCTGTAAACACTGCATTTTGAATAGCATATAACTGTACTTGGATGTTTTATGGATGTCCTATGAGAGAATCTTTATTTAACCAAATATATGTATATATGTGACCCTGGACCACAAAACCAGTCTTAAGTCGCTGGGGTATGTTTGTAGCAATAGCCAAAAATACATTGTATGGGTCAAAATTATCGATTTTTCTTTTATGCCAAAAATCATTAGGATATTAAGTAAAGATCATGTTCCATGAAGATATTTTGTAAATTTCTTACCGTAAATATATCAAAACTTCATTTTTGATTTGTAAAATGCATTGCTAAGAACTTCATTTGGACAACTTTAAAGGCAATTTTCTCAGTATTTTGAATTTTTTGCACCCTCAGATTCCAGATGTTTAAATAGTTGTATCTCGGCCAAATATTGTCCGATCCTAACAAACCATACATCAATGGAAAACTTCTTTATTCAGCTTTCAGTTGATGTATAAAACTCATTTTCAAAAAATTGACACTTAAGACTGGTTTTGTGGTCCAGGGTCACATATATATATATAAAATAATATTTACCACAGTTATTGTTACTAGTGTAGGTTTTTAATTTAATATTGGATGACTTTCAAACAGTAGCTTTCTTCTAAAACTGCAATCTCAAAACTGGCAATTATTTCCAATTGTTAATATGTTTCTGAACTAACAGAATGCTATTCTAATAAGTATAAAATAGTATAAGTATAAAAATGCATTGCGTACAGAAATATTGGGTAGATTATTCCATATTTTTTGTGTAACAAATCTGAAGGCAGCATCTTATGAATCCTTCACAAAAAAAAGACAATCCCATAATGCATTGTGGCAAGTTTGGTGACAGAAATTCAATAAAGAGAAATATACACTACAGTTCAAAAAAGAATTAATAAAATTAATGCATTTATTGAGTCAGGATGGATTAAATCGATTTAATGTGACAGTAAAGACATATTTCAAATAAATGCTGTCCTTTTGAACTTTGTTCATCAAATAATCCTGAAAAAATGTGTTTTCCACAAAATAATAAGCAGCACAACTGTTTTCAACATTGATAATAATAATAAATGTTACTTTAACACTAAATCAGCATATTAGAATGATTTCTGAAGGATCATGTGACTCTGAAGACTGGAGTAGTGATGCTGAAAATTCAGCTTTGATCACAGGAATAAATTACATTTTAAAATATACTAAATAAGAAAACAGTTATTTTAAATTGTAATAATATTTCACAATATTTCTGTTTTTACTGTGTATTTGATTCAATGAATGAAGACTTGGTAAGCGTAAGATACTTTAAGAAACATTTAAAAGATCTTACCAACCCCAAACGTTTGAACGGTAGTGTTTATACTATACATTTCACTCATTACTAAAATATATATATATATATATAAATGGTTTAGTCTAATATAAAAAAATGGCTATTTTACCCAGTATTAGTGAGTACCGTGTGCTTAGAGTATCATATTGTTATCTTAGCTTTAACAGTAATTTGATATTAGGCAACCTGTGGCTGTGGTGTCAATTATCTACGAAACTCTTGTGCTCACAGTATCAGTATTGAACCCCGTCATAATTTAAACGAATTTCACATCATTTACATTAACATTAGTGCGATCGCACCTAGTGTGAGTTCCACATGAGCTTCAGACTCCGGCGCGCGAGAAACACAGCCGTCCCTCCTCGTGGAGGCCCGCTCCTAGCATTGTCATGCAAATATGTTCCTTGTTCCTAATGAACAGAGGCAGTAAATGAAAAAGGACTAATTAGAGATTAGAGGGCCCCGTGCTGATGCTAGCGGGCCGTGCCAAAAACCGTGGTGTAAATAAAAAGGCTTCTTTATGATTTCCCAGCTGCTGTGGAATGCGGGCGGCTGCCAGTTCACGTTACGCTTCCACAGAGAGACCGTCTTGATTCTGTTGTTCATTTGTCTCGTTATCATCCCCGTTTATTGCAAAAAGGACATTTTCCGGGATCCCAAGTTAGTCTGCTGGTGGTGTTTTTGTGTGTGCCATCTCTCTGTTTGAGGTGATGAATGTGCGTTTATTTTATTGTTCAGGAGGAAAAGAGGAGGATGAAGGAGGAGATCGAGAAGAGAAGAGCAGAGGCGGCCGAGAAGAGGCAGAAAGTGGAGGATTCGGTGGACGGAGAGACCAGGAAGCCCTTTAAGTGTGTCAGTCCCAGAGGATCCTCCCTGAAGGTCAGCTGCAGCTCTCTCTCTCTCTCTCTCTCTCTCTCTCTCTCCACAGCTGTCAATCAACCGGCAGCACAGCGTCAGCTGATTCATAGGAACACGCTGTCCCCATGAAA